>OZ020523.1:12536051-12597524 GCA_963971425.1 Bryoerythrophyllum caledonicum | reverse complement strand
CCTCTTTACACTATCATGGTATTTGATGAGTGGCAAAGTGGTATTCCTATCGCTTATATTATAGTGCGGAAATCTCGAGAAATTGACATCACACCTTGGCTTACGGCATTGCGAGATAAATGCATTTCGGTTCAACCGAATTGGTGTCCAAATGCAATTATAGTTGACAATGCTCAAGCAGAACTCAATGCTATTAGATGGGTCAATTCTGCATATGTAGTCCATATTAATTTATAAGATGTATAATATTATGCAATAACTTGTGTTTTGTAATTTTGCCTTTTAGGGCTGCTTTTCCAAGTTCGAGGATTATGTTATGTCTGTGGCACGTTTGGAAGGCATGGTTAGAAAGTGTAGTTTCCAAAATCAAAGCAAAATATATTAGAGTACTCGTACTTAAGGCCCTTGGAGACATTATGTACACGTGCGATAATTACACTGGAGTGGAAGCTATTTCTCATACTTGGGAAACATTTCAAGGGTTGAAGACAATGTATCCAGGAGCAAGCGCATTCTTGAAGTATTTTGAACAAACTTGGATGAAGAAGACTGCAATGTGGATCAGAGGTTGCCGCAACATTCCCCATGCGAACCAAGATACAAATGCTGCCATAGAAAACTATCACAAGAATCTCAAGTCTGTCTTGTCAACATCTATGCAATGCTACAATGGTCGGCGCATTGACTGGCTCATTTGGATGCTTAAAAAACATGTGACAATTCACTATTGGTATGCGGTGCAATGTCGAATTTATGGGTTTGTGAAGAATGGAAAAGCTACGGGCATTGTAGCAGGTGTTGTTCTTCGTTCTTTTGAAATCCCAGATTCTAGTGTTTTATTATATCCAAATGGAGAGGATGTTGCCCTTTGTGCATCAGTAAATCATTTTCCCACAATATACACAATCACTGCATCGAACATAAATTGGGCTCATTGTGATTGTCCAGTTGGACAAAGGGGAAATATTTGTAAGCACACGGTTAAAATGATTAATCCGGAAGTCAGTGATACAATGATAATCCGGAAGTCAGTGATACAATGATAATCCGTCATGTTGGGACACTTCGAGGCACCATTGGAGGGGGTTTTGACGTGTCTGGCATTGATTCATTTCGCCAAGGATCCTCAATTATTGAAGAAGAGGTAAAACCTATTGATGAAGAGGTACAACCTACTGATGAAAAGGTTCAAGATGTTGATGAAGAGGACAACTATGACTCCCAAGTTTCAAATTCCTCAGAAAAGCAACATTCAATGATCATGGACATATTGAAGGGCATCAAAGAATTTTCCACCCGAAATGAATCGCTTCGCTTTCATGTAGTGTCTGCTTTAAATGTAGCAAATGGTACTTTGATGGAGTTGGAAGCAAAGTTTGCCGCCGGTATTCTTCATCCACTTTCGCAAGCTGAATTTGTCCTTGGAAAGCAAGATAAGAATTTAAAGAGGCACAAAAGTTTCTTGGAATGCAAGGCACGCAAGGGGGGAAACAAAAAAAAGCTAGAAAGTGATTCTATGACGATATAAAATTATGTGGCATGTTCTTAAATAGTGCCAAATAGGGCAAAGTATGGCAAGTATTGGTTGGATGATTGCATGCTATATAAGGTGATTTCAACATGAGTATTGTAGACATATGACAATATAGTTTATTATATTTTTTGAATTTTATGAGGTGTATTGTCTTTTGAGATCTTCAAGAATGGAGCATATATTTTCATTATTGATTTATAAATGATACTGCTTGATTTTGTTTAATGAATAAAATTTAAAAGTAGTTTGATAATGCATGAAAATATTGAAGCAAGGTTGTAATATGAAGTAGTTTTATATGTTCACTTCAAGTTTTGATTTTTCTTTCGTATATTTTTGGCGTTAAAAATGAGACATATGATGCTATTCTACAGTACTTCTATAGTTGTGCTTTACTTACAAGAGACTATTTTGTTATAATTCATTCAAAGAAATAAAGTGGGTTTTTTTCATCTTGTTTAATTTGAGCTCCCTTTATTATTCTTTAGATAGGTAAAATGTACTTGAAGTACTACTTTTGATTGACTTAGCCCATTAGTACCTTGGAATTCTTTCTGTAATCAAAGATTTACACTAAGTTATTCTTTGAGTTGCTTCTTTTAAAAAAGGAAATCTAGTTTTAATATGTAACCTTACATTACGCTTTTTTAATACAAGCATGTGCTACAACAACAAATTTTGTTATAACAACGTAAAATCAGAACCAATCTTCTCTCATTATAACATCAACAATTGGTGAACACTCATTAACCCCCCCTCTTTCCATTATAACATCCACTCAATAGAACTACCTCTCAATATAATAGGCATAATCAACGTTGATGTTTGAAAGGGAGCCAATTGTACATGTTTGATATGAAAACATTGGTTTAATCCCTAAAGGATTGTAACTTTGTTTCACAAAATTGACTCAAAAATTGTATTTTTCAGCTAAAATACTATGACATTAGTCTAGATACGTGGTTGCCATATTGAATTGTAGAATTTTAAGCTGAATACTACTAAAAGACACTAAAACACTTTTATAATTGTTGAACATTGTACACCAAAAAGCTGAATTGATGATTAAAATCTTAGACATTGTATAGTCCATAAACTTCATATGGAGTGAAGTTGAAGTTTTGTTGATCCTCTCAACATTGTGAAGTAAGCAATTCATTTTTTTTAGCATTCCACACTATGATAATCTTTCAATTGGTGTCATCAAAGACTATCATATTCTCTAAGCATGTCATTCTAAAAGTCTTAATCAAAGTCCTATGGAAATAGAGTTGATGCACTATGTTTTTTTTGTTTTTGCTTTTTTCAATGTGGTTTTTTTTTTTTTTTTTTTTTTTTTTTGCTTTCCCTTTGTAAAATAGAATCATTCTTTGTGTAAATTTGGCAAGGAACTATAGAGATTAAGGAATGATAAGGAGTTTTGTGCACCAAAATTTGAAGGTTCAATTAATGAATTATAATAGCCAGCCAGTGACTGTTTTTTTTAATTGGTATGATAAAAGCCCTGAGGTAGACTCTAGCAAATTTGGGCATGTTTAGGGTTGTTGCAGTTTTTATTTGTAATTCTTGAAATTAAAAATATAGAGATGCAAGAAGACAAAAAGCACTTGGAGTATAATTCTTATGCCCTTTGCACTTATAGAATGTAAATGATGCTATCTTAATAAATACATTATTGAGTGTGGGCACAAGGGGCAACTCCAAAAACTTTTGCTAGGATAGTAATCGTTTAATGTGAGATTGTCAATGCTACCCACTACTATTATTTCCTATCATACAATAATAGCACTTACTACATACAATTAAAGTATTTTAATATGAAAAAATTCTTGGCTTTCTTGCAAAAATGCATTTCATTTCATATTAAATATTTTCAAATAGTACCACACATTGTTGGGCAAGGTACCAAAAACAATTTGTATTTTCAACATAAAATTTAGAGATCTTCGTATTAATCACTATTTATTTACTTACTTCGATTTTGGTGTCAACCTTCATCTTTCCCATTCGGATTATCATTCTAAAACATATTAAGTTCACAAGGAAACAAAATAAACATGAATTAACACTTTTTGAACCTCCTCTTCCTCTTTAATTGTTTTAAGTATGCTACATCCATTGTCTACCTCTAAAGTTTGAGCCCGAGTAATTAATATCATAATCAGCACGATTGTATAAGATTGAGATTCTGTGTAGTGCAAAAATTTGACACTAAGTGAAGTCAAATTCTATTAAACCCTTGATCACAACAAAGAAATGAACTGTTTTTTCTACTTTCAATACCACAACCTTTCAAACCATGCTATCAAAGTTGATGAAATTTAGTAAGTCTTGATGCCTAGTTCTCTTGAAAAAATCTCATGCTTTTGTGTGTGTTTTCAAATATTTCACGTCACCAACGGAAACATTTTAAGTTGACGTAGATGTTCACCTCAGCCAATACGCCATTCGTATGGTGTGTGTTAATCAAAATGATAAAGCTCTTGTAACAAATGCGATTATTACTGAAGTGAACAAATAATAATAATTTGCAGTAAGATTTAAACGATGTTTATTTATCATTTTTATTTTTATTTTTGAACTTGAGATTAAGGGTTTCAAATGAACATACTTGAAAAAATTAATTTCACCTGAATAGTATTCTAACGTTTCATCTTCACAAAAAGTATTGAAAGTTATGGAATCAACACTGATTCTCAATGCTGTAAAACCCTCCGAGTATGGGCCTCCGGGTATGGGCCTCTGGGTATGGGCCAACAGTGGTGGGCCGAATTTGGCGCAGACTACGGGCCGGGGAGCCGCCAGACGCCGGTGCAGCAGGGCAGGGTTGTGCGGGGCCCAGCCTGCGGCAGCTGCCCGACGAGCAGCTGCAAAAGCTCCGCGAACGGCTCCAGCAAGGAGTATAACGAGAACCCCCATGGACGGGAACGGACTGCAACCCACAGCAAAGATGGAGGCCCTACCACCTCTAACGCGGCAGATCACTTTGCGGGACCAGTTATCGTTGATGAAGCAGCAAACGTGGGCGGTCCAGTCAGGCCAATGTGGTGGTAGCCCCTGCGCATCCAATCAATTTTGGAGGAAGACCTTCTGTTGGGCCAAGGAGAATTGACCCCTCGATCGTCTTTACCCGAGGGGCCCACGAGGTGGTGGGGCCAAACCTGGCCCCTATATTGTTTTTGGATGGGGTCCTATTTATGGCAAGAGAGGGTCCTCCCGGGGATACAATAGCCGCAATGCCCAAATATGTCAAAAAAAGTCCAAAAAAATCCTCTGGACCCCCCAAAATAAGAGGGCCAGAAAAATGACCCCATGCAATAAAAATGGGGCCCACCTCGGGTAAGGACGAGCTAGGGGGTCAATTCTCCCTGGCCCTTATGTTGGATTTGATGTAGAAGTTGTCTTCTAGGATCACCGCCTCGGAAGAGCAACATTGGCCATCACATTCAAACCATGACTTAGTTGTGAGAATCTTCAGGAGCATCTTTATATCTACCTATATAATAGACGACAGTCTGTCTGTCCGCCGCTCCCTCACCTTAACCCTAACCCTAAAAACCCTGAAAACCCTGAAAACCCTAGAACCCTAACAATCCTAAACCCCCCTAGAACCCTAAAAACCCTAAAACCCTATAATCCCCTAAAAATCCTAAAAATCCTAAAAACCCTAAAAACCCTAAACCCTAAACCTAAGATTTCGCCGGAACACGGGTGCTGTTGTTGGTGAACGCCGTGTGGATTTGGGCAATTGTACATTTCTAGACTGGCTCCTAAGGATAGGCTGGAAAAGGTGAAAGATGACATAATCAGGTGTCCACGGGCGATGATTGTCGGCAATCACACCTTGAACGGCTTGATCAATGCCGTCTATGGAGGAATTGCTGACGTTGAAGCAAATGCGTGCGAGTACTTCAACAGTCGTGCCATCCTTGCCGCACGGAATGACAACGTTTTGCGGATCAACGCACGATATTTCGAGGGATGCAAATTGCAATCTAAAATATACTACGTCAAACAAATTTTATTCTCAGGAGCACTAATAAAAAACCTTCCCCGGTCGGAACGACGGGTACCAAGGCTTGTCATATATAATTTGTATACTTGATGTTTGCAATTTGTGCCGGAAACCAACCTCGGGCAAGAAAGAGAATGCACGATTCTTACGGACACTACATTTCATGCTTGAAATGGAGAGACTCGGTGCATTCTGCGGTTTCTGGTCCCTGTGTTGGTTACTGATCCTCCACCTCAGGGTCTCGTTGGTAATAGAGAGGCATGTTCAACCTTGGTCAACAAGTTGGAGTCTCATAGTTGTGTTTTCTCTTAACTGTATGTTCATTTGAGTTTAGTACTTCTAAACCAAAGTCGTGGATTTTTGACCTGTTGGGTTTTGGTCCAATGTTTGCTTCTGTTTGCGTTGTTGATGCACCCATGGCGCCCCTGCACCTATGAAAAATATGGCAAGTATATACGACAGGGATTGCCAAATGTGACAGGGATAAAATGTGACAGAAATTGCCAAATGAATGATACTTTTAATGCAAATGTTGATGTCAAAGGCATCCATCCACGTTTCATCAATTGATGCTCAAGCTTGGGAGAAATTCTATTGTGGCCCTACGAGTATGTTTTTTTTTTAAGGAAGTCAACAGGAAGCATACCTACAGGCGGGCCATAGGTATTGGTCTCGACTGCGAATTATAGTCATCCCTCAAATAAGTTATATCCTGCTAATTATAACCTCTCCTAACAAGCACCTTCATCCATCTAAATATAATAATCCCAAACTTCGCAAAACCCACCTGCAGTTTCTCAAAACCCACCATTCCGCTAACCATGCCTATGTTGTTTCAATCCCTAAGAATTTGAAGGGATGGCGAATTATAACCAGATCCTAAAACAAAGTTGTAGACTCAGTATTGCATAAATTTACTCAAGATTCGCACACCCATCACGAACTTTTTCCGCTAAAGCCCTCTTTACACTAGAGGTGAGAAGCCGTGGAGAAAACCTCACAAGGGCCATGGCTCATCCTTGAGAAGCCAACCTTTGAACTTGACAGCCTTTGGATATAGTGTAAAGTGAGAAGGGGCCACAAAATAAAGTGCTGATTTTTTTAATATATTTTCTAATACAGGGCTGGTCGTAACTTCCACTACACTACCTCCCATTTCCACCTGAACACGAGTCTTGTCTTTCTAGTTGTTGGCGGTTTCTTTTGCTTCTTTCTTTCTCGTTTTCGCCTTGTTTATTGAAATTTCAGCACCATGGAGGAGAGGAAGAAGAAGCTTGTGGTGATGATGGTCTTGTATTGGTGTAAAACAAGATGTGCAAAAAAACAAGGTTTGTGTGTGTGTGTATTTTTTCCTTCTATAAAGTTTTGTGTTATTTCATACTCATGTGTTTTTTCATACTCATGTGTTATTTCATACTCATGTGTTATTTCATACTCATGTGTTATTTCATACTCATGTGTTATTTCATACTCATTTGTATGAAATAAAGTTTTGTGTTATTTCATACTGATGTGTCAAATCAGTTTTTTCCAAAAAAAAGTTGTACATTTTACAGAAACTATAACCGTAAGATTTTTGCATATCAAAATTTTTGGATTTAAAAAAAAACCAAATTTCAGATTTGGCCAATTTGGCCTTTTAAAGGCCTTTTAAAGTCCTTCGACTTGGCCTTGGCCTTTGAATACCTTGTGAAGTGTGCCACCAACGTTCTCCCCCCCCCTTTGTGTGACAATTTGACTTTTCTACCCTTTTACTATGTTGCCCTCAATCTTTAGGTCCCAAAATGAGGCCCTCCCAGTTGGTTTTTTGACGTTTTGAAGATCATTTTATTTCCACATGCTTGTATATGAAGAAAAAGATGATTTCTAATGATCAAGGAGCTGTCTTTAAGGGTGACAGTCGGGAATGAATAGTAATAGCCGTTGGGTAGAAAACGAGTCAAAAAACTGGCTACTAGTAAAAATGGCCGTTCTGAAATATTCTCAAAAAAATAAAAATGATTGGCTGTGAGAATTTTGGCCAAGCACCCTCCCGGATTTTGCGTCAAGCCCACCTCTTGAGGTGGACTTGACGAAAAATCCGGGGGCCTTGAAAAATGTTCCTTTTTGCTGCCACGAAAGACAAAAGTGTTGTCCATGTCATTTTGTCCTCCTTTTGTTCCTTGTACTGAAAAAATCGGGTGTAAAGTGACATTCTTTGGTCTTCTCAGTTTCTACGCCTCCCATTGGTTGAAATTTCTCTCCTCACGGCCTCTCGCCTCTAGTGTAAAGAGGCCCTAAGGCTAGCTCTTCAACTTCTATCATGCCAGTGAAAAAATGGAGGATTGAGCATCAGATAGGCTCCACTACAAATCCTAAAACAAGGTTACTCTGTTATAGTATGTTTGGTCCTTTGAGTGGTCGTTGACGGGGGAGACGATCTTTGTATAGCCAATTTCTTGCCAGTTTTATGGTACAGTATTTGTGAATCTAACAAGAGCTATAACTGTTAGATGTCCACCACCCTGCCACCTCGATGTCGGGGCTGTGTACATAATTGCAGTTTCGTAGTGTCCTGTATGAAAACTCCTACAGGAAGTGAGCTCCCTCACACTCAGAAAGTGGATGAAAGAGTGCAGCCAACAATTAGAAACAAGATTTGTGCGCTTATTACGTGGCAGATATTGATGTTGCGATGTAAGCTGAGAAACAAGCTCCATGATCTGGACCTGGTTTGCAATGCCATGAGATGCTCATCATTAGAAATTATCTTCTGTTGTAGTGCTCAAATTTGACCACCAACTATTGTATTCTGTGTTTTCTTGCATGTAAGGTTTGCATGGTCTTGGTGGCCATGGACCGGCCCCCTTAACCCTTGAAGGACAATGGTCGAATATGGTCACGACGAGAATCTACAAGAGTTGTAGATAATACAAGAGTTGTAGATAATGCTGACCAAATCTACAACACGTCTAGACTCTCGCAGCGACCAGATTTGACCATTCTCCCAAAGGGTTAATGTTAGCTGAACAAGCGTTAGAGGGATATGATACATATTCAATGTAAAATGTGATGTATTTGGAACAAGTTGATATCTTGAATGGATGTGAGGTCAAGAGAGAAGTTGGAGCCTGAATCAATATGGTTCTAGGAAGCTAATGGTCTTCTTGAATGTAATAATACCTCAACTATCTTTCCAGTTTGCAATCATACACATAACAAGCAAAGACCGGCCACAAATCACTGATATTGCACAGGAACAGGGGCATCCCGGATGCATAAAAATGCAAACACTAGAAGAAAATGAGAGTAAAACCCAACATGCCCACCTCTTTACTGTTGAATCGATAAGGTCAAGTGTACATACAGGTTTAACTTGAAATAGATAATACATGAGACTAACTTGTAGGCCAAGATGAAACATGCCTCTCAATACTAAATCTTGGTGTGCATGTGAAAGGCAATGTCACTCTTCCGAGGTGGAGAACCAAGAAGACCAGTTTCTACATCAAAAGTAACACCCGGTGCTCCACCAATATTGGCGATGTCGATTGGTTGTGTTGGGGGACCCACCACGTTGGCGTTGACAGGACCAACCACATCACCTGCAACGTTGGCGACGAGTAGGCCCATCACGTGAGCTGCCACATTCAAGTTGACAGGGCCCCCGATGTGAGCTGCGACGTTGATAGGGCCCGCCACTTGAGGGCGTCGGGCTGCTCCGTTCTCTTGTGCAGCCATGGTGGAATCCAACTATTTTTCGAGTCTATTCAAGAAGAGAATTTTAAAGCTTTCGCTAAGTTTCGAGTAGACCAAACACTCTGCAAAAATGGACAACGCAGGCAACACGAATGATGCGATCGGGAAGCAGACAAAGCTATGATCAAACAGTTAGAGGAGGAAAAAGGTTGGAAAGCGAGACAGAAAGGGAGAAAAGGAAGGTAAAGATCGCGTAGATGGCAACGTCTATTGAGCAACTCGTGCAGCAGGGAATGGAATTTATCTGTGGTAGGGAGGACAATAAGGAGCGGGCCCAGGGCCGGGCAGGAGAGCACAGCCGGCAGGTGCTCAATACCCGTTAGGAGCAATCGAGGGGCAACCCTAGTCCGGTTGTACCAAAAAGGCCATGCCTCGACGGTTTAGGATATTTTCTTAAAATACGTAGGCCACCCACGGTTTCGCGTAGGCGATCGTCGCACATGCACAGGCTCCCCGCGCAGGCCACCAGCGATCAGCACCTCCCCGTTTTTTCAATCATCTGCCCGTTCCTCTTTCATCATCTGCCCGATTTTCATTCATCCATGGCGGTAGGGTCTGCTTTGTCATGGCAGTTTGCGGCATCAAGCTCCGAGCTGAGTTTGACCTGTCTCAAGAGCTACAAGAGCTGCTACCGACATTCAGTGTGAAGGTGCTCCATCATGCACCATGTAGACCAGCTGCAGTTCTAGTTTTGCTTCCAGCAAGAGTTTGTTAAGGATGTGAAAACTTGGACCTGAGCTTCATTGTCTGGGGAATACAGATCTACCTGGTATTCTTCGCAGGGTACTAGTCATTATAACCAACTGTTTTATAAAGGGACTAATTTTTTGGAGCATCGATGTTTGGCAACACTTCGTGCATTGGAGTTTGGCTCCATGAGAGGAAAACTATAGCATTCAGCAAATAGAACTCTTCCCCAGTTACTTCTTACTCTTTCCAAAACATGAGATGCAAACGTTCTGGAACGGCGGTGGTGAGCTGCATCAGATGTTTCGAACAAAGAACGTTTTCTTCACCAGTGCCGCTGAAATATTTCTTGACTTGCTAGCTGCACATGGTTCAAATTACAGGAAGACACACCAACTCCACAGCCTCTGCACACATGTGATCTAATCTTACTGGAACCAGTGTCAACCCTGTCGTAACCCAGGCTCTCCTTCAGATGTTTCATTTGCAACCGAGAATCGACCCAGAGATTTAAAACCGTAGCATACTGGAATTAACCAGAGAAAACCACATGACCACGCTTTCTGCGTGCCATGGTCCTCTCAATGAATCGAACAAGTGTCGAGGTGCAACATGTAATGTCCGGGCCAGTGGTATGATGGTCCATGCTGACGATTCGATTCCTGCTCAACACTATGCCTCATTTACCATTGTGCCTGAATCAAGCAGCGCTAGTGCCAGGAGTATCATGCAACGTGGAAGCCAAAAGTCTGGGCAGTGATTTGTAATTAATACGCTAATTAATCAATTTATTATGCCTCTGCCGACTTCCACGACTATCACCACCGTCTTCTGTACACAAAGTCAGGGAACTACTCGTCTACATTCACGTCCATAAACTGGTACGTTTCATCACTGCAAACCCCACGGTCTAGCCAATCTCCTAACGATGACTGTCTCTTACTCTTATGTCCATAGTTTCCGAATCTCTTTCAAGAGAAATTCAAGTGGATGTAGTTTGTGAATCGTCCCTGTAACTCTTTGAATTAGCAGTGGAGAAATGGTGAGACCCAGGTGGATTTCCAGAGCCTTGCTTGTTTCTGCTGCTGCTACTGCCTGTTCCTGATCGTCTTTTGCGGTCTCTGGTTGTCTGTATATGATGGGAGTGTAGAAGAAGCAACAGCAATTGATGGTGGAAATGTCCGACCCTAGTAGAACCCACCCATTGGCACGGTCTTCAAGGCTGAACAAACACAAGCATTAAGTGAGAAACAGGCCGCAAATTACAACATCAATTGCAGGCTACGGGTAGTATAGGAATGGAAACAAGGAGTACGAGAATGCCATGATCCATATAAACCTTTCAAAAGCATCAAATTTTCCGAGAACGCAAGTGATTGCCTCGGAGCACACCCTCTCACTCGGATCTAGCAGAAGCTGGTACAGAATGGTTGTAAACTGACTATTCACCTCTGGTCTATCTGCAAGTGTGAGCATTCGTGTCATCAACATATCTACATGTAAAAGAAACATAATGAACTCACCAAATAAGAGGTTCGGGAAAAGACTTACCATCGAGAACTCTTGCTCGAGAAAGGATGTAACATAACCGGGCGAGGTAAACCCGTGCTGAGGCGTCGTGAATCTGTAGCACTTCATGCAAAGTACCTGTAGATACATCGCAAAAATTTGGGACTTCATCCAAAGCAAAAAGAACTTGAAAGTAGCAACAATTCAATCATCCAAGTTAATAGTGTATGAAAATCTTTGCCTCGTGACAGAGCATTTACAAGACCCGCTCTCTCCACGACTAACTTGTCAGCAATTTCCTCAAATGTACCACTGTAGCAACAATTGATTTGCTCAAAGACTCATCAGGATGTAACGGAACTGTTACCTGCAGCAAGCGAGACTATGGCTGCAAAAGAGTGGAAAGCAGATAAACAGGCCAACAATTTATCATCAATTCCCTCATATAGAATGACTGAAGCAAAAATGAATCAGATAGAAGCATCCCCTCAACATCACCCTTGACGAAAACTTATGCTACCCCAATCACAGTGTTCATTTACAGCATGACCCACTGGCAACCACAATAACTGACACTTACCGACTGCCATGGCCACTGCCGTGAGATCCTTGGTCGCCAATTCCGCCACTACCGACAACGCGTGTCTCACTTCAACAGGCTCCGCACATGCGATTCTGAAAAAAACCCATGTGTTAATTGTTCTCCCATGCACATGCTCTAACTCTTCTTAGCTTCTCCGTAGTGTAAAACCTCAAAGAACGATTCTGTAATTTATAAGTCACATTCCATATGATATTTGTAATACCATTTCCAAACCAAAGACGTGACTCTTTCACGCACCCTTGGACTGCTCGGTGAAGAAAGGCGGGATTTCCAAAGTGCTAAGAGCAACATACTGTAAATTGCTTCTTAATGCAGACTGCCACCACCAACATATAGAGTTTAGAAATATGGACCACTTTCATACAACAGCAACCTTCACAGAACTGACCCCTTAACAAGCAACAACAACCATTTTTGCACTACTATTCCACCAGGACTCCAACTTATCAAACGAACAGAACGGTTGCCCTAAAAATAGAAGCCCAGACTCAGTATCATTCACAGTATTAGCATTCAAGTATCGAAGCACACTGATAGTCATCCATTCATTCCAGAATTACAAGAGTAAATCCAAAATCACCTCTTTGTCCACGCTTTGTCTCCCAAACATACCTTTTTTTCCTCCTCAATTTACCTGCATCAGCAACCTCCACCCAGTTTTCAGTCACGGGTCTACACAAGAAGACGAAGAAGAACAGGATCTGACTACCAGCACAAACAGATATATGCACCATCTTAACACTAGTACAAGCAACTGCAAGAGATGCTTCGCCCAATGACGAACCACCTGAATCGAAACAATATTCACCTCTCTGCTGAATTACTAGAATAATAAGTGCAAAGATAAGAGCCTAGTAATTGATGTGTCGAGAGAACGATGTGCTCCGGAGATGTGAATCCTAGTATGCCTGAAGCGCTCGGAAGTCACGGAAGTGCGGGCTACGGGTCGAGAGAATGATGTGCTCCGGAGATGTAGCGAAGTCTTCGTGAGATGGCACATTGCGACAACTCTGAAAATCCGACAAGGGACTGTTGGACTCCTTGACATGCTTGTTACAGAACAAATCTCAGAATCATGCCCTCGCTTTCTTCAAGGTCGCTGTCAACACGGCTCTGGTTTGTGTGCTCCGTGGTGTAGTTATTTTAGGTAGTATCGGTTGAGCGTCGCCTAGGTTTTAGTAGAATGGCCATCTCTGGAGATAAACTTTAAAAAAAAAAACCACAAGCCCCATGGTTGCTCCCCTGCTACTGTGTTTGTGCACATGTGCATTCCTCCACACCTAGGAATTGAAGGAGGCTCTTGCTGTCAGTACACCTTAAATGTTGCATAAGAGGCGGAAAACGTAGTCCCACCCAGTTTCTGCAGGATGATACTCATCCCACCAGAAATCGTTCCTTGTGGAGGTCTATCTACACAATGTGAAGCGTTGCCTACCTTCTTCAGTCACGTCCCCACACGACGCTCACAACTGCACTCCATTGCAACTTGCCTTCAAACGATCTGAAAAAACCAACACCTACTCATGTTCTTCAAAAGATCTGAAAATACCAACACTTACTCATGTCCTTCAAACGATCTGGAAAAACCAACTTCACTCATACAAGTGGTTCTGACCTTTAAATGTCATTTTCAAAACCAATTTGATCACCACATGAAAATGAAAGGCATGAAAAACTTAAAACCATGCAACTTTTATTTAGTATGGAGCAATGTGGGTAGGTATGGTACAGTCTAATATATAAAAAGCTTGGCACACTCATCTGGTAAATGTTGTCACTAATAGTTGACAGGCCTCTACACTTTCATCTGAATGCTCTATCAAGCCAATCATTCCTAGAGGAGTGCCCACTCTCCATTGATAGATAACAATAATGGGTCACGAAGTAGTGTAAATGGAAACATTTCAGAATGTCTTTACCAACCTTCCCAATGTCATAAGTTGCGTCTCGAAGGGCAAGGAGGTCTTCTGGCAAACTGGGGATGTCAAACACCGTAGGATCTGGTGCATTTCTATGAGCCACCCAAGTTTGTAGACCATGCGGGCCCAAATCCTGAGTGCCAATGTGTTGTTGATCATCTTGGGCATGCATGTCTTCAATATGTAATGTCCACCTTTCAAAACAATACACAATCCAAATGTCAAATTTTGATGTCAACCAATACATTGCATTGAGTAAAATATGAAGTTTTTAAGTTTGAACTCACCCATGAAGTCGTTCATATTCACAGAAGTATCTTGCTAGTACATGAGAGGGGCAAAATCTACCATTTGCATTGAGGAGCCGCACCCGATGCAAGTTCCAAACACCAATCCATTTATTTACAATCTGTTGTCAATTTGGGATGTATACAGCTTGAAACGAAGCTCGTTGATATCGATCATCGAGTATGAAATGTCCCTGCTGAATCATCACTTCTATTGCATGCTTCTGAAACCAAATTACCTTCTCCCACAATAACCTCCACCAATGTTCAATCCTTTAGTTGTGCACAGAAGATCCAACAAGGAATGGGTTCTCGGTCCCAGAATGTACTTCCAACATGTATCTCCGGATCAAACCATGCTCAGATGCAAAGTCAGATCTCACCCGTAGAGGAGGGGCACCAAATTTTCGAACGGCATCAGAAAATGGTTCAATTTGGGTTTCTTGGCTCTTGTTTGGTGCAACTTTCGCATACAACACGTAATGTGAAGCTCCATCAATGCAACCATGGATACGGATCCCATACATGGCTAATTTATCATAAGCTGCAAAAGAGAATATTTTTTTCAATAGTATGACAAAATTATAGAAAAAAACTAACATTAGCTATTACTCAAGGCTAGAACAAAAACCGGAATACATTCAAATAACACAAACAAGTGTTCATTATCTTACAATCGATATGCAAAAGGGCCATGGGAATTGTAACACTATATTGTCGCCGAACAATGGGTAATGCCTGCCTCCGTCTATTGTAGTCAACCTCTGTAACAAAAAGCAAAGGAAAATTTAAAAGAGAAACCAAATTGTAAAGACTCAAGCTACTTTCAGTTCAAAGTTGTTCTTTGTTGTAAATAACTTATTTTCATATTAATTATTAGTAATATTGAGGGTAATTTGAGTTCAAACTAATCCATTTAGTATTGACACATATGACCAGAACAACTTCTAATAAAGAAGGCCATTTAAGTGATTATATTCGACAAATTTAGTTGATTGTAAAGTTCATGTGTTCTAATTGGCACTTGGTACCTGATATGATCTGAAGGGCTCTTGCTACAGTGCGTCTCGGTGCCCTAATTTGCAAGCGTGCAAGAGCGGCTCGCACATGTTTGATTCCCCAATTTGCTCCATGTTCTCTAATAGGAAGTGCGCCCTCAATGGTGTCTGATATTTCTTGATTCATGAAACGTTGATATACTCAAAACTCGTACCCTAATGCCTTTGACAACATCCTCTTCAATTGTCTTGGATTGGAGATTTGTAAAGACTGCGCAATTCGTTTGAAGGAGATCCCTTCCCTCAACATGGAAGTCACATACTCCACCAAGTCTGCTCTTGGTAGATACATGCCACAATCGGCCATGCTTGTTGTTATAAAATCCTAAACATCCAACACAGAAGATATAGTTGGAACTGTACAAAATCAAAAGTAGGGGAAGATCATAACGTTGTGATTTTCGGGAGAGGCCATCCAAAGCACATTATTAGGCGGGATGTATTGACGAATCATGATATTGTCCTAATTTATCAGTTTACTCCCAAAAGTTTCTTTCTTATGTACACGCAGATTTAGTACTTGCACTTGCAAGTATAAAAATAAAATCAAAATTCACACCTTCCAGGATAAGATGCAGTGTTGTCATCAATTTATTCCATACTCACATCACTTGCTGCTCTCACTCCATAGCTTCTCCAGAGCTTGCAGCCATACCATTGCAACCTTCATACCCAATGAAGTCATCTACATTTTTGGCAGCAATAATGCGGGCAAAAATGGCTCTATTACGAGTTGCAAGAGTTTAGGGTTACCAAAAGAAGGGACTGCACTCGACTTCTTTGCACCTTGCCATTCGGCCTCACCGTCTCATCACCCTGCACAAGGTGAGTTTACAAATATGTCTAGTATTTTCATAATAATGGGAGAGTCTATTTTGAACACAGGGTCCTACTTTAAGCATTCAGCCCTTACAACCAACCCTCAAGCACATACATACATACAATAGGGTCGAGTACTTTCCATCATGTGGTTATGTGTGAATTGCTCCAGCATATGTGAATTGGGGATGACGCAATGTTATTCACTTAATAGACTACGTAGACGAAAGTTGGAGTAGTATTTTCACTTTTGAAGTGATTTGGTTCCGAATCTGAGTTGTACGATGTCGGTATGATTTGCAGAACTTGTGCGGTTGCTGGACCTTCTGACCCAATTACAACTCAAGATTGACGGCGTCAAAGTAAGGAGCCCCAACCGTCTTCTCATGTATGAGAGTAATTTGTAAATATACCAAGAGTTTTGGCTTCTTTTCTTTACCCTAGTAGCCTTTAATTTCTATGATCCTCTTAAAGAAAAGAGTAGGACTAAGATGCAGGGTACAACATGACCTCTACCTTTAAAATAACCAATGAAACTACGTCAACTTTAGTTTAGAGATCACCAACCTATATTGTAGAAAATTACTTCCATATGACTTTTTAAAAGTAAGGAAAGAGTAGAACTATGAACAGAAGTCTTTCTACCCAATTGCCGCATCTCGTAATCAGTATTGCAAGAGTTCTGTCGCAGTATTCAAATGAATACCACTACACTAAAATCAAGAATGAATGTTATGGAGGGTAAGTTGAAATGACTTGTAAATGTTATGAATATTTGCTGCTGATGAATATTTTTATCAACTACGTTTACAATGATCTTCCACTTTAAATAGTATAGATAGTTGTGCTCGTAGTAAAAAATTGTTACAAAATTCTTCAATTTTTTAGTGTAGCATACTACACTTATATTGTGCTAGCATTTCAATTCTGTATCACATCATACTCAATACAATGCACATTATTGTTTCTATTGCAATGGGCTGAGAAGAAATCCATAACCTCTCTACATATGCAAGTAGAGATTCCAATCTTAATTAAAACTTATTCATTACGATTCATCAACTTTGCTCACACCAAAAGAAAGATTATAGGGTTTGCAATAGAGGAAAGGAACTTTTATTTTCTTGCTCGCGGTTTATGGATCATTGACTTCCTTTGTTGTCAATATTTTATATACTAAACAAGGTCAATTGTACCTAGTGGTTGCTTCTTACTCCTCTTCATCTAAATAATCATTTTCTATTGGACACATTGTCCGGTACCCTTTAAGTATTACAAAATAACCATCTATCACCTAAGCATTATACGGGTAGCAACTTGACATTACATAAGTAATGGCTTCAACAAAAGTATGACATTTGCCCAAATTTTGGACAACTCACCATTTTGAATTAATTATGTACAATAGGGTGACATTCAAATTGGCCGTTTAGTAGTTCCAGGGATAGTGTCCTACACTGCTGCCAACTTTGACACCCTCCTTAAAGCTGAGAAATTTTTATTTTACCATGAAAATTTGGGGACAGCATCATCTTTATGTTGAAGACATGCATACCAAATTTCAAGTCCAGGAGACTTATACAAAAAAACTTATGCAAGATCTACCAACATGGGATAGCTGTGAGAAAAGTGTCACAGCTGCCAACTTTGACACCCTCCCAAGAATTGAGGAAATTTTTTTTGCCCATGAAATTTTTGGAACAAAAATAATTTTATGTTGTTTGCATGTGTGGAAAATTTCAAGTCCAAAAGACCCATACAAAAAATAATATTCCAAATCTACCAACATGTGTAGTTTTGAGAAACAAAGGGGAAAACCATATTACTACTTCCAACTTTGACGCCCTCCTTAGGATTGAGTTTTTGTTGATACATAGTGAAATTTTTGGCACAAGATCATCTCTACGCTGGTAACATGTGAGATAAATTTCAAAGCCAAAAGACACACATAAAAAAAGTTATTCCATATCTATCAACATGTGTAACTATGATAAACAATTTGAAGGTCATATTGAAAATGTCAAAATATCTTTGACACCTCATGCTTTTTCATTGAACTCAATCATGTGAGTAAGCCACCAAACATAAATGCTTTTCAAAAAGATCATTAATATCTAAATGAAGAAGTGAAGAGGTGTTCCATGCAGAAGAATCCACTTGGCCATAAAGTGTGCATTAGACACATGACAAATTTTTTCTTCTAAATATCTATTGAACACTATGTAAAGGGAATGGTGTGTGTGTGATTTGTGATAGACTGAATGTTGAGACAATCCTCAAAACAGAGAGTGTTGTATTGTGGGATGCATGAGTGTTGATTCACATTGGGCATACATGATGAGTGATTAAGAGCAAAACGATTCTTCATGTATGCATATGGGCTTGTGTTTTGGCGACCCTTCTCTCTCCTCTCTGCTCCAGCGCCTTGGCTCCCTTCTCTCCCCCTTGCTCTGCTCCAGCCCTGTTCTCCTTCCTCTGCCAATTGTCACGTGTCAATCCTGCAACCCCCTTTGCTCTGCTCTAGCCCCTTGGCCCCCTTCTCTCCCCCTTGCTCTGTTCTAACCCCTACTCTACTGCTGTAGCTAGCATCACGCACTCTATAAGTTTATAATGGCAATTTCAGATGAAATTCGTGCTCGCATCATAGGTTTGAGTGAGGGAGGATTTACAGGAGTTCAAATTGCAACTACTATTGGAGTTCCTATTAGAGCAGTTACAAGGTTAGTAAAAACATTTAGAGGAGATGGAACCTACAAGCGCAAACCTTGCGGTGGAAGTCACGCTAAAAAACTTAGTGATAGAGATGTTCGTAGTATTGTGCATTACTCAAAAATTCATCGTTGCTCTTCACTCTCAGAGATTACCAATGCATGTCCTACTCAAGTGTGTAGACGTACTATTCAAAGGGTCTTACATAAAAATGGCATTTTTAGTCGAATTGCAGTCAAAAAACCTTTTTTGACACCTCGTCACATGTCTCAACGATTAGCTTTTGCTCAGAAGTACCGTGGATGGAGTGCAAAAGAGTGGGAGCGTGTTGTTTGGACAGATGAATCTACTTTTGAAATTGGAAAAAATTCTCGGCAAATTCATGTTTGGAGAAGTGCATACGAGCGTTATTCATCAAGTTGTCTAGCTCCTACTTTTAAAAGTGGAAGGACTTCTTTAATGATTTGGGGCGCATTTGCCGGAGGACAAAAGTCAGAACTTGTCTTTATGCCTAAAGGTCAACGTTCTGCTAAGGATTTTATAGAAGTGGTTTACGATGCCAAATTGGTTCATTTCATTGGTCAAATTCCACAAGGAGTGCTTATGGAAGATGGGGCACTCGTCCATAGGAGCAAAATATGTGAAGAATGGAGACAAAGCCACCTTCTCGAAAAGCTCAACTGGCCTGCAAACTCTCCCGATCTCAATCCAATCGAGAACGTTTGGAGGATGTTAAAAGATGTTGTGCAACATGGCAAACAATGCCCTAGAAGCTTAGATGTGTTGAAGGTAGTTCTCGAAAGAGAGTGGAAGTTAGTCAATGGTACAAAGCTCCTTCAACTATGTCATTCTATGCCCTCTAGGTTACTAGCAGTGATTGACGCTAATGGAGGACATACTCGTTGGTAGATATGGAATAACTTTTTTGTGTACATCTTTTGGCTTTGAAATTTATCTCACATGTTACCAGCGTAGAGATGATCTTGTGCCAAAAATTTCACTATGTATCAACAAAAACTCAATCCTAAGGAGGGCGTCAAAGTTGGAAGTAGTAATATGGTTTTCCCCTTTGTTTCTCAAAACTACACATGTTGGTAGATTTGGAATATTATTTTTTGTATGGGTCTTTTGGACTTGAAATTTTCCACACATGCAAACAACATAAAAGTGTTTTTGCTCCAAAAATTTCATGGGCAAAAAAAATTTCCTTAATTCTTGGGAGGGTGTCAAAGTTGGCAGCTGTGACACTTTTCTCACAGCTATCCCATGTTGGTAGATCTTGCATAAGTTTTTTTGTATAAGTCTCCTGGACTTGAAATTTGATATGCATGTTTTCAACATAAAGATGATGCTGTCGCCAAATTTTCATGGTAAAATAAAAATTTCTCAGCTTTGGGGAGGGTGTCAAAGTTGGCAGCAGTGTAGGACACTATCCCTGGAACTACTAAACGGCCAATTTGAATGTCACCCTATTGTACAAAAGCAGTACACTTTGTAGGGTATTTTCATCACCATCATGAAATGCATGATGTTAGCTCTTTGTACACCATTTCCTAGAGGTACAAAAGTGGAGTACCATATATTCAAAAATTTGTGCAAGGACTGCAAGTTCAAACATTGATCGACTAATGTTATATTTTTTGGTATAATTCATATGTTTTAGAATAATAATCCAAAAAATTGATACACGGATTAGCATCACATTATGTAAAATTAAGTAGCAAAATTTTCATGATATATATGAGATTCTAACACTCACAGAGATAACATTTATAGAGTTTAGGCTGTATTTGATGAACTCAATGGTCATCTCATACCATTTTTTTCATTAATGCAAAGTACTTTTTAGGTATGACTATTAAGTCTATTAATTACTACAATTGTAGCTTTCTTGCAAGAATATTATAACCCACTAAAAGTATTAAAAAAATTGAAGTCTTTAATAAAAATTATGATTTTAGTTGTTTATAATAATTTTTATAAAACTTCAGGAGCTAATGAAATTATTTTAGTAAAATCATATTCTCGTAATTCTTGTGCAACAGGACCAAATACACGTGTTCCTTTAGGATTTCCTTCTTGATTGATAACAACGGCAACATTATCATCAAATTGTGTAATAGTTTTGTTTTTCCGTTTAAGTTTCTTTACAAGTTTGTACAACTACTGCTCAAACTATTCTTGATTTTTTTAAGGGCATATTTGGCAGAACTTCTATAACTACGGCAATAATTGTATCACCATAATGTGCAAATTTCCGATTACCTGCGCCTAAAATTTGTGTACACATTAATTTTTGCGCTCCACTGTTATCAGCTACATTTAACCTCTAAAGGACGAAGTGTCAAAAATGGGATTTTTGAAAGTTCGGTCATGTTCCTATGGTGTCAATTTCCAACATTCCTCTTTGAAACCTTCATTGTAGAAAGGCATTACCAAAATCTTAGTGGGAAAACAATTTTTTCCTAAAATGGACATTTGATGAAAAAGTTAAAGGATTTTGAATTTCAAATGGGGAGAGCGGGCACCTTGGGCACCTCCAAATTTTTTTGCTACGACACTCTTTTGAATGTAAAATTTTCAATATTCGCAAGTAATATTGTTTCCCTTCATATTGTCAAAAAAGTCTCTTGTCTTTAGTGAAAAATAGCATACCAACCGAAGTCAAACATTTTCACACATTGTCACTCATTGTCGGACAAGGTACCAAAAAAACTTCTTCTTTTCCATATGAAAGCTAGATATCTTTATATTTTTCGCTTTTTATTCTTTCTACAACAAAATGTGGTGTAAACCTTCATGTTGACCATTCGGATTATCAATCTAAAACCTATTTAGTTCACAAAAAATTAAAATGTGAATTAACAAATTTCAAACCTCCACTCCTTATACAGTTGTTTTGAATATGCTACACCCCTTCTCTACCTCTAAATATTGGTGAATAAGGAACTAACATCATGCTTAACAAGATGGTAATGGATCTAGACCTTGTGTACAACAAAAGTTTGACACCAAGTGAAGCCAAAGTCTGCTGATCCACTAAACGCAGGGAAGAATATGAACCATTTGCTTGACTTCAAACACTATAATCTTTTTATCCGTGCGATCAAAGTTTATGAATATTTTCGAGTATACTACTTAATGAGTCTTAATTGAGATTCTATGGTCAAAACTAGAAATCAAATTTTTTGTTTCCTTCTTTGTTCATTGCTCTAGAATCCAACAATATTAAAGTGTTCTTGGTGTAAAACTATCACGGTACCTTAGGGGTTAAATAAGTTTGAGGTTGAATCATTTTTTTGTTCTAACCCCTTGTAAAACATTTTAAATTTAAGGGGGGATATAATTCAGAAACAAATAGTACTAATTTTAGTTATTAAAAAAATTATTGTGTATTTTTAGTTAACAAATTATTATATTAAAGTTTATTTATTTATTTATTGTATGATTGTACTAGTAATAAATTGAGTACGAATAGGCATTTTGTAACCAGCAATTCTCATTGCTGCTCTAGCCAATGTTTCTAGTACTCCACTTATTTCAGCTAAAAGAAAAAAAAAAAAAAAAAAAAAGGAGAAGAAGAAAAGCAAAAATAGAAATAAAGAGAATTTGACTCAGAGCATGAATGTGTGAGAGCTACTTGGCTACTGTGCTTTTTTTGCTAACTCTTTTTTTTTCTAAAAAAAATAATGAGTTTTAAAAAATGGCTCGACTAAAAAAAAGCCGAGCCATTTTCAAATATTAGTAACTCATTTTATTAATAACTCTTTTTTTAAACTATTAATTAAAGGATATCATAGAAAGAGTAGACACCAAATCACGGTCAATTACTTTTTCAAATCCAGCTACAGCAGCACGCACTCTACTTGCATGCCATAAGTATACTACTTGGATGCCATAAGTATACTACTTGGCTACTCGGCTACTGTATACCAATGTCAATGCAATCTACAGTGACACATACAAAAGATATTTTCAGAGTCAATACGATACATGGAGGGGCACTTGTCATCTTCTAAGTGTAGGGAGAGGTCGGCGTCACATGATCTACTAGTTCCTATTGGTGCTACAGCTCCATCATGCAATATCCACATTGCATCTCCACACAATACCTTCACCATCTGCTTCACAATCTCTTCACTAGTATGATGGCAAACAATCCAGGGCATTTTGAGGAGGGCGGTGCGGAAGAGCAAGAGCATCGCGGTGGGGACGAAGACCATGGGGAGAGTGTGATGATAGACATCGCCGTGATTATTAGCCTGGACGTGTGAATCATGCACTTAGTTGGGCACAAATAGCGTCGCCATCGACACCCCCAGGTGCTTTCGTATCAGGTGCATCAATACCGAGACCATCAACAAGGCCATCAACACACCGGTCGCGTAGAGTTCCCCACCATCTCGTTCTCCTAATCAGCAAGGTGAATTTTTCCTTCTTCTTCTTCTTCTTATTCTTGTTTTACAATATCAACGCACCACCCCTTCCTACACCGGTTCAACGATAGTGGATTAGCAAGCAGCGGAGACGAGAAGGATCGCCACCACCGTTGGTCCGTCGCCACCAATTCCCAACCCCTGTGCTCTCCTCTCTTCCCTCCTCGCATGATCCAACACCTGCCACGGCGTTGCTGGGAAGCGTCGCCATGTGCAAGCTCAACACGAGCATCCATATCAGCTTTCGTTTGCCTGACAACCTCGACTACGTCACCGCCAAATAAGTCGCCACCTGGTATTGTGAGCGAGCGGAGAATGACGGGGTTTTTTTTGAGAAGGGGGGCTTGGATTCGTGATTTTTGTGAGATTTGGTATTGTGGGTTTTGTGGGTTTCTTGATGATGGCAATGGCGGTAGGGGAGTTGGGATTGAAGGGCTCCGCTGCGCCTATCCCGGCAGCAGCCGCGCGGGAGAAGAGCGTAGTGTTGCAATCGAGGGCGCCGGACTCGTCGGCGAATTTCTGGACGTGGGGTTGTGCAGAAGGTGGAGCTTTGGAGCTCAGCGAATTTTGTGTTCGGGAGCATTTTAGGGTTTGGGACGGACATGTCGAGCACGTCCTCGAGGTCGATCTCCGTGCGTGCGAGCTCGATGGCGGCAGAGAAGTCGAAGAACCGATACTCGGGCGAGAAGAAGGGGTCATGCACACGCAAGCACATGGAGCAGCGAGTGAGTTTCCCGCACTGAGCGCCATCCGGAGGAGCGCTTCAGCAGGGCCAAATCCTCAGATTTTATCTCACATTCCAACCTTACCAATTGGCTCGCTCAGCCCGCAAGCCGCCTCTAAGCCAGATGGCGAAAAACATGCAGCAGATGTTATCAGCAATGGATCAATCAACTTTGCCAGTCAGCTGAAGCAGTTCGAGCACATGCAACATCAGCACCGGTTGCAGCATCAGGGGACTGATCATGAGTTTAAGCCGCCTCGGAGGCCTCCTAATGTCCCACACCAGGTACTATTATCCTCTTTTTATTGTTTGTAAGAGTCAACCGCCTCGTTTTACTACTCTTTCCTCACTCTGAACAGTTACTAGATCACAAGAAGAGCTCGGTGGTCTTCTCCTTGCATTCAGTGAATGGAACAGTTAAACTCAAGTCAAACACCATCTTTGAGAGTTTGTACCGTGAACATTAGCCGCCTCTCCCTCCTTTGAGCTACTTTTAAATGAAAAGGGAGGGGGTATCCTATTCAAACTTCAAGCGACTTTACAAGTAATTCTTTCATCTTCGTGAAAGTAACAAAATAAAAATTGAAATCCTAGGTTGTTACACGAGCACAATGAGAAAGAGTATATCCATGGACTTTCAGAGCCTGGGATTTAATTGTCAATACCAAACAAATGAAGTGGATACTGAAGATGTGGGGCTCCTTTTTTTCCCTCTTGAACAAGTAGGAGTCAGTGATTTTTAGTGCATGATGACATAGAGCTTGTGATATTTGCACGTTATTGGAGCCTGGGATGGTATCCTTATGTGGTTGCATCGTATGTACCTGGCCACGTATCTGACAACTCTGCAATTTTGTGCTTTCAGGAGCCAATCAAGGCCATCCAGTTCACTAATGGTACTCCAGCATGCCATCTCTTTGACGAAGATGCCAAGGATGGCAACGACCTGCTCTTTGGATTGAGTACTAGTGATGGATATTTTCACTCCTTTCCTTGGTATTTTTTGTAGGAAGAAGCCTCTGGTGATGAATGCAAGACATGTCTTAGTTCGCAAGTTTAATGGATTCTGTGAATGTTCCATGAGACATGGATATAACCATCGGTTGTTTGTAATGTTTCCTACTGTTGATCACAATTGCGGAAGTTTTGTTGAACTTGAGAAGAAGGCATTTTGAAGAGAACATCTTGGAATTTCCCAGACTGAAGTTACATCAGCTTTTCATGCAGTTTACATTGCATCGCTCAAGCAACAATTGCAAGGCTCCGGAAAAAAGTTAGTAGGGGGCGATGCACTTTAATAAAGATGGCTCTATCAATAGCAGGTATGGTTACCGGAGCTTGTAGGTAACCGGTGTAGGTTTTTGAGAATCAAGAAGTCGATCTCATGTGTGCCAACCCTATATTAGTGGTCAAGGTACAATCCTTTGTGAAAGATTGCATGTTGGCAGTTATAAATCTATGAAACAACCTTTGGGTGGAGGATTGTTATTGTTGAAGGTGCAATCAATGTGTGGGTTCACTGTGATATGCCGTGTTTTATTACAATGTTTGTTGGATTTCAGATGGACTAGAATGTGGTCTTTGAGGTTGAGTAGACTGACGTACAGCCGGTACAAGTTTATTACAGACTGTTCTTGTGTTTGTACAGCCGGTGTACTGTTGTATCTCATGTTCCAAACGTGGAAGGCCTATTTGTGGCAGCGCATGCCGATGGCAATCTTTATGTGTATGACAAGCTGGTGAGTTCTTAGTCGTTTTTTCGGTAGTATTGGTGGTTTGTTCTTGATATTATTCCTAGGTTTAGAAGGCAAGCTTAGCGGACAATAGAGTTATCCATTTTTTTCCATTGAGCGAGCGGCTGAGATCCTCCTTGCAGCTCACCTCCAGATTCTCATTTGCAGTTCTTTCAAGATTTGAGTTTTCAATATTGTTGAACCCAATTGTTGATTGATGTTTGTATCCTTGTGGCACACAAAAGATGGTAGCGAAGATGCTCCATTTCCTCCTGTCAAAGACGTAGCTCAGTTTCATGTTGCACATGCCAGGTCTAGCAAGGTACTCTTCATGGGTTGCCATGCTCTGTTGAATGATAACACAATGCATTAGTTTTCTTTGAGATGATTTTCATTGTTGCAATCGTGAAGAATATCTAGCAACTGATGGCATTTAATTATTTTAAAGAACATAGTGAGAGCATTATTTATGGTCTCTGGTTGGTTTTCCTTGTACGCTTCATCTTCGTGAGCACTTAGATATGGGAAAGGATTTAGTGATGTTTGTGTCATGGGTTACAATGATAGGAATCTTGTTGATGATTCAATGTGCAGAGTAATCGGATTGCCACATGGCATGTGTGCCACGGCTCTATCGATGGAATTGCATTTTCTCGGGATGGTGCTTATTTCGGCACAGTTGGTCGGGATGATACGTTCTTTTCCTCTTGTGAAGAGTTTTGATGTATGTTGTGCAGACTTAGTTGCCTATCATACATTCAACTAGAAAAACAAACACCGTAACGGAAACAAATTGGGCTTTTGCATTTGCGTGTAAGGATTTTTGCAAGGTCGCTAAGGATTGAGTTTACCATTTTTGTAGTGGAGAAACGCTTTTTAATGACAGTATGGACTACCTTGATGTTTGAGGTTGCTCTATTTGCTCTCTATGTCAGGGTATTTGAGGGTCTTTGACTATGCCAAGGAAACCCTTGTATGTGGGTGCAAGAGTTATTTTG
Source organism: Bryoerythrophyllum caledonicum (assembly GCA_963971425.1). Lineage (NCBI taxonomy): Eukaryota > Viridiplantae > Streptophyta > Bryopsida > Pottiales > Pottiaceae > Bryoerythrophyllum > Bryoerythrophyllum caledonicum. The sequence goes on along the minus strand of OZ020523.1, from coordinate 12,570,754 downwards.
GTGCTTTGCTTTCCTATTCATGGAAGTATTACTCTAACCCAGTCTTAAGTCTTGTAGTTTAGTTCTATCGGTGAATGCAACGTTGATTTGTCAGCCTTGTGTAAGCTTGAAGCAGTTTGCCCGGAATAAAGTTTATTCACGGGGTATCTCGACTTGAATACGTGAGATGAGATTTCTGGACGCAATATTGATACATGTTTTGAATATCGTGTGACGTTCCTCAGCAGAATAGAGTGTTTGATTGGTGGGGGACTGACCTGCAAATCACGATGTGTCTGGCATTGGCAGCCCGGATGGAAAGTATATTTTGACACGTGGTAAAGATGATCTTGTACAAGTGTGGAGTATGGAGGACCAAGCTGTCGTTACTTGGGGGGAGGGACACAATTCTTGGGTATTGTACTCTTGATTGCAGCTACCTGAATTTCCTGGCAGTGGCTTTTTGGATTGTTTTGGCCATTGTTCTTCTTTGAAGGTTGACAATGCATAGAAATCACGGAACAACTACATCGTAAACTAATCCTTTCTAGTTCATCGCAGCGCTACTCATTTGTCTCTTTGGATACGTAGATATTGATTATGTGAGACGTGGTTTTGGTTGGTTCAAGTTAGCGCGGTGGCATTAGATCCTTTTTGGGAAGTATTCAATTCAGACAGTGGAGTAGGGGACGTCACTACCTAATATTGATTTGGCTTTGTCGGACAAGTACTTTCGTTGTCATCTTGGACTCAGCTGACCCTAGAGTTGTGATACTTTACCATGCTTCATGATGAGCTGTTTAGGAACACCGAGCTTGAGCGATCAGCGAGATTGGCGAAGAATCTGGAGTGGTTTGCGAGCCAAGGTCATGAAATTCCCGAAGTTGGGCCTGAGGGAACCACGTTTGCAAATCTCTTGACTTGATCCTAAAGAACGCGTGAGTATTTCAGCATCGTTTGTGGCGTTGTTTCTTTGTTGAGGATGCATGTGGTTGTACTACTTATGTCTGGGAAATGACAGGATTGCCTTTGATGGTGTCTGCATATGCAAACATTTTCCGTTCAACAAGGGTATTGCATTGGAGTTGTTTACGTGCTGTGACTATGGTCGATATGGGAAGGAAACGAGCAAGAGTGTTCCTGCATTTGTCGTTGACAAAGCTTGATGTTGTATAGTCATGGTGGTGAAGGATGGGGTGTGGTTATGATTGCTCGTTTTGAAAGGAAGCGTGGATTGTGTGCGTATTAATGGGAGATGTTTGGTTGTGTTATCAAGGTTTGCACTCACGATTGAGAAGAAGAATGCGTTGAAGAAGGAGGCGGATTCATCTGCCTCAATGAAGGTTCTGATTGCTGCAGCTCAAGTGAAGCAGCGGGCTCGGCAGTGTTCTACAGGTGACAGTTGTTGATCTGTGTGGTTGGCCCAGTTGGAGCGCTTAGTCAATTGAGATCTCACCCTCAAGTTGACCTATCCTCCACAAGTTTCATTATGTGCAGACTTTTCATTCTCTGATTTTTGGCGTTAGTGAGGAGAGTGAGTATGAGACGGCTAGTTTGTAAAGAGTCCTTTTTTATTTATTGATATGCATAGAAATACATGGGTGTGGAGTAGTAAGGATGGCAAATGTACATCGTTCCACATATAATATCTATGGATTTTTAGTTTTTGAGCTTCATAGTATGTTCATACAAATCGCATGAATTCATAGATGACAATGTCCTCGAATGTACAAATAATGAAGACCTTGAAATCTACGTAATTGATGATTTTTGAAACAATTGGGTGCCAACTACAAATACTGAAGCAGTGCTGCCAAAGTATAGAGATTGTACTGCACCTATATATGATTGCTATACTTCGGCAATATTGTACCGATATTTGTGGTTGGAACCTACTACATACTGCGGGAATGTATTTTGCTATACTGCACTGATACAATAATCATTTTTAAGACAGTACTGCATCATGACTGAGCAAAGTCTCAAGGCTTTCTACTGTTTCAAATACTCTTGGAGTACGGTGTGTAGAAAGGGAATATGTTGTACAGTACCCTCACACAAGTATACATACTTTTGCTTTTGTACGTTTCCACACTACATTGCTGCCAACTTTGGCACCGTCGTGAGGGCTAAAAATTTGTCAATTTACCATGAAATTTATGGCACAAGATCACTTCTATGTTGAAAACATGTGTGCCAAATTTCAAGGCCAAAAGATTTATACAAAAAAAGATATCCAAGATTTACCAACATGGGGTAGCTGTAAGAAAAGTTTCACAGCTGCCAACTTTGACACCCTTCCAAGGATTGAAAGAATTTTTTTTGCCCATGTAATTTTTAGAATGAGACGACCTCTATGTTGATTATATGTGTGAAAAAATTCAAGTCCAAAAGATCCACACAATTAAAACTACATCAAAAGCTAGCAACATGTGTAGTTGTGAGAAACATTTCACTCCTAGCCGACTTTGACACACTCCCAAGGATTGGATTTTTTGGTATTTTTCCATGAAATTTTTGGCATGAGACTGTCTCTATGTTGATCACATGCGTGCCAAATTTGAAGGCCAAAATATCTACATATCAAAAGACTTTTGAAATCTACCAACATGTATAGTTGTGAGAAACATTTCACTGTTGCCAACTTTGACACCCTCCTAAGGATTCGATTTTTTATTTTTTCCCATGATATTCTGGAAATAAGACCACATCTATGTTGGTTATACATGTGCTTAATTTCAAGTCCAAAAGACCCACAAAAGAAAAGAAACAAATCTAAATCTACCAACTTGTGTAGTTGTGAGAAACAATCAGCGAAACCATTTCACTATTGTCAACTTTGGCACCCTCCCTAGGTCGGAAAAATTGTTAATTGACCATGAATTTTTGGCACAAGATTACCTTCATGTTGATAACATACATGCCAAAATTCAAGGCCAGAAGATGAATGCACAAAACCATCTTCAAAATCTACCAAAATATGTAGCTACGAGAAACAATTTAGAATATCCTTTTTTCTATTCATCATGTGGCCTTGGAATTTGGCACACTTATTATAAACATAGAGGTGGTCTCATGCTAAAAATTCCATGGGCAAAAAACATTCTTTCAATCCTTGGAAGGGTGTCAAAGTTGGTTAGCTGTGAAAGGCTCACAACTACACATGTTGGTAGATTTTGAATATCCTTTTTTGTATTCATCTTCTGGCCTTGAAATTTGGCACACATGTTGTCAACATGAAGGTGATCTTGTGCCAAAAATTTCATGGTAAATTGACAATTTTTCAGCCCTCAAGAGGGTACCAAAGTTGGCAGCAGTGTACTGTGGAAACGTTCAAAATAATAAAAGTACGTATACTTGTGTGAGGGTACTGTACACCTGCAGTATTGCGAGAGTGCTTACCTGTGCAATTTTTGCTTGCAGAGTTGCAAAAGTATTGCTGCAGTACTTTTCGAAAAGCTATGTTTTTGGCAACATGTGATCAGTGAATCCCCAATGGTACGTTCATTCCTCTTATTTTCGATTATGATTTTGATCTCATTTCTATTGTTTCAACAATGATTGCAAAGTTTAGAGTTTAGTAGAATATTTGTTTTCTAGAGTTTAGAAAATTGAACTTTTTCAACTGTAGACGTCGATTTTGGGTCCCCCCGACAAACATTTGGCCTACAATATTTCTACTATTGAAAATTGCGGCTTTTCACCTTCTCTTGTGGTTGTTAAGATTTCGGATTTATGACTCTGGGGACAGGGTTCGAAGGGGAATTTTGATGATTACGTACGAGGTATTACCTGCTGCGGGGCCGTCGAGAAGCATATATATAGACACGTATTTTACTCTGAAAACGTAGCAAAGTTTAGCAAGACTTACACCTTTGGATTTAAGATTCTTCTACTACATCTTTCATTTTGGAGGTCATTTCACCCTTATCTTGCTGTAATATGACACCATACATGTAGAATACTGTGGCCACCGGTGGCACCTTCTGGCGTTTAAGGATTAGTCAGGATATCAAGGAAGTCATTCTGTTATTTATTGCGTGAAGAGAATAGTGAGATGAGAGCTCTCTTCCTTTGTTTGAGCTTCCTGGAGATAAGATTCTGATGTGCTACTGTTTTTTTTGGTATGATACTGGCAGGTTGAGAGAGTCGGGTATATGAAAGATATATAAACCTTGGGACGTCAACCTTGAGGTGATCAAGATGGCGCAAGAGCCGGGGGCCTCGCTCATGGATATGATTACATCAGATCCTGCACCGAGTGGAAATCCAACCAAAACCGCCTCTCGGAGGGAAGGCAGAACGGCCTTCTAAGAGCGTTCCTCCCAGGAAGTCCAATGTGCAGATGACGCCGGAGTTGATGGCCTCGATCAAAACGGCGGTGCCTGCAAAGCCCAGCCTCAGCCTTCCAAAACAAAAAAGAAGGTATCTGTTGCTAATCTTTCCTTTTAAATAGGTCTTTAATGCGTTCTCCTTGATAATGAGGTCTTTTTAATGCGTTCTAGATGATAATGGTAATCTGATATGTCACAAAATAGGAATAGGTTTTTGGGGAGCTGCAAGGTAGTGCGCATTACTGAATACATAAACTGTATGAGCTGAACATGTTCTTGCTAAACGTCTCTCTAATGTGTATTAGCGGCATTGTTTTATCACAGTGATTATTCTCCTGGATGGATTTCTATATCAACCCTGACTGATGTTTTTCTTTCACGTGGGCATCTTCTGTACTTGCAGCCAGTCTCCTACTCACATCTTGCTAGATCTCTTCAAGAACATTCAGCTTCCGCAGATCAGGTACGGTTGTGATGTGATTAGAAAGCCTGCTCATGTAGTATGTTCTTCCTGACGTTTATTTTGAAGCTCTGGGAGGAAAGTGGGTAGCTGACTTCTTTGAGAGTAACGGGTCTTCTTGTGCTACCGCAGAAAGCTGCCGCAAAGCAGCTTGTCCACCAGGTGTTTCCCAAGCTTGCTGTTTACAGCTCTGTGGATCCCTCTCTGGTCCCTTCCCTGCTTGCGGTATGTTACTCCTCGACGATCTCTTCCTATTCCTCGCTGACGTCAGTATGCGAGAATCTTCTTACAGCCTCGTGTTATCACCTCGTTTTCTGTGGTTCTGTTTGCGCATTTGGTTGTATGCATGGACCTCGATGTGCATCGTAGTTGTCGTTTGTTGCCCGCTTGATTAAATGAATCCAGTCTTCGATGAATAATACATCTGGATCTCTGTTGATGTCGAGAGATCGAATTTGATATAGTGGTGCTTAGGTGGTGAAGTGGTTGTTTGAAGACTTCTGACTTGGAAAACGTGAACCTTTTTATCATATGTGCAGCTTCATCAGTCCACGGAGGACATAAGCGTATTGCGGTATGTTTACTACTTCCTTGCTAGATTGCTGGCAGAGAGTGGTGCCGAAGGTGTCACCCCCGGGGGAGGACTACCAACTCCAAATTGGGATGCTTTAGCTGACTTGAATCTGGCTCGAGGAACCGTGGTGACACGAGCAGAAGTTGCGCCACAGATTATTACTCAGCTCACTGCCGAAGCTAGAAACGCAGAGCCTCAACGTAAGTAGCACGTTTTGGGTTGGGCATCAGGCAAACATCAGTTTCCTCTAAACATCTCTTTTCTTTCTTGAATTTGGTAAGGTATCTGGATTCAGGTACCGTATATTCATCTGGTTAAATTTCTCTCTGCAGTGCATCCTCGGCGCATGGCAGCTCTTAAGGATCTTAGTTTCGCTCCTACAACTAGCAACGATGTGATGTCCACCTTATATGAGACTGTGTTCGGCATCCTGGGCAAAGCGTGTGTCCATTTACTAGGCTCTTATCTTTGCACTTATTTTTCTAGTAATTCAGCAGAGAGGTGAATATTGTTTCGATTCAGGTGGTTCGTCATTGGGCGAAGCATCTCTTGCAGTTGCTTGTACTAGTGTTAAGATGGTGCATATATCTGTTTCTGCTGGTAGTCAGATCCTGTTCTTCTTCGTCTTCTTGTGTAGACCCGTGACTGAAAACTGGGTGGAGGTTGCTGATGCAGGTAAATTGAGGAGGAAAAAAAGGTATGTTTGGGAGACAAAGCGTGGACAAAGAGGTGATTTTGGATTTACTCTTGTAATTCTGGAATGAATGGATGACTATCAGTGTGCTTCGACACTTGAATGCTAGTACTGTGAATGATACTGAGACTGGGCTTCTATTTTTAGGGAAACCGTTCTGTTCGTTTGATAAGTTGGAGTCCTGGTGGAATAGTAGTGCAAAAATGGTTGTTGTTGCTTGTTAAGGGGTCAGTTCTGTGAAGGTTGCTGTTGTATGAAAGTGGTCCATATTTCTAAACTCTATATGTTGGTGGTGGCAGTCTGCATTAAGAAGCAATTTACAGTATGTTGCTCTTAGCAATTTGGAAATCCCGCCTTTCTTCACCGAGCAGTCCAAGGGTGCGTGAAAGAGTCACGTCTTTGGTTTGGAAATGGTATTACAAATATCATATGGAATGTGACTTATAAATTACAGAATCGTTCTTTGAGGTTTTACACTACGGAGAAGCTAAGAAGAGTTAGAGCATGTGCATGGGAGAACAATTAACACATGGGTTTTTTTCAGAATCGCATGTGCGGAGCCTGTTGAAGTGAGACACGCGTTGTCGGTAGTGGCGGAATTGGCGACCAAGGATCTCACGGCAGTGGCCATGGCAGTCGGTAAGTGTCAGTTATTGTGGTTGCCAGTGGGTCATGCTGTGAATGAACACTGTGATTGCGGTAGCATAAGTTTTCGTCAAGGGTGATGTTGAGGGGACGTTTCTATCTGATTCATTTTTGCTTGAGTCATTCTAAATGAGGGAATTGATGATAAATTGTTGGCCTGTTTATCTGCTTTCCACTCTTTTGCAGCCATAGTCTCGCTTGCTGCAGGTAACAGTTCCGTTACATCCTGATGAGTCTTTGAGCAAATCAATTGTTGCTACAGTGGTACATTGGAGGAAATTGCTGACAAGTTAGTCGTGGAGAGAGCGGGTCTTGTAAATGCTCTGTCACGAGGCAAAGATTTTCATACACTATTAACTTGGATGATTGAATTGTTGCTACTTTCAAGTTCTTTTTGCTTTGGATGAAGTCCCAAATTTTTGCGATGTATCTACAGGTACTTTGCATGAAGTGCTACAGATTCACGACGCCTCAGCACGGGTTTACCTCGCCCGGTTATGTTACATCCTTTCTCGAGCAAGAGTTCTCGATGGTAAGTCTTTTCCCGAACCTCTTATTTGGTGAGTTCATTATGTTTCTTTTACATGTAGATATGTTGATGACACGAATGCTCACACTTGCAGATAGACCAGAGGTGAATAGTCAGTTTACAACCATTCTGTACCAGCTTCTGCTGGATCCGAGTGAGAGGGTGTGCTCCGAGGCGATCACTTGCGTTCTCGGAAAATTTGATGCTTTTGAAAGGTTTATATGGATCATGGCATTCTCGTCCTCCTTGTTTCCATTCCTATACTACCCGTAGCCTGCAACTGATGTTGTAATTTGCGGCCTGTTTCTCACTTAATGCTTGTGTTTGTTCAGCCTTGAAGACCGTGCCAATGGGTGGGTTCTACTAGGGTCGGACATTTGCACCATCAACTGCTGCTGCTTCTTCTACACTCCCATCATATACAGACGACCAGAGACCGCAAAAGACGATCAGGAACAGGCAGTGCCGCAGTAGCAGCAGCAGAAACAAGCAAGGCTCTGGAAGTCCACCTGGGTCTCACCATTTTTCCACTGCTAATTCAAAGAGTTACAGGGACGATTCACAAACTACATCCACTTGAATCGCTCTTGAAAGAGATTCGGAAACTATGGACATAAGAGTAAGAGACAGTCATCGTTAGGAGATTGGCTAGACCGTGGGGTTTGCAGTGATGAAACGTACCAGTTTATGGACGTGAATGTAGACGAGTAGTTCCCTGACTTTGTGTACAGAAGACGGTGGTGATAGTCGTGGAAGTCGGCAGAGGCATAACAAGTTGATTAATTAGCGTATTAATTACAAATCACTGCCCAGACTTTTGGCTTCCACGTTGCATGATACTCCTGGCACTAGCGCTGCTTGATTCAGGCACAATGGTAAATGAGGCATACTGTTGGAATGAGTAAATGAGCAGGAATCGAATTGTCAGCATGGACCATCATACCACTGGCCCGGACATTACATGTTGCACCTCGACACTTGTTCGATTCATTGAGAGGACCATGGCACGCAGAAAGCGTGGTCATGTGGTTTTCTATGGTTAATTCCAGTATGCTACGGTTTTAAATCTCTGGGTCGATTCTCGGTTGCAAATGAAACATCTGAAGGAGAGCCTGGGTTACGACAGGGTTGACACTGGTTCCAGTAAGATTAGATCACATGTGTGCAGAGGCTGTGGAGTTGGTGTGTCTTCCTGTAATTTGAACCATGTGCAGCTAGCAAGTCAAGAAATATTTCAGCGGCACTGGTGAAGAAAACGTTCTTTGTTCGAATCATCTGATGCAGCTCACCACCGCCGTTCCAGAACGTTTGCATCTCATGTTTTGGAAAGAGTAAGAAGTAACTAGGGAAGAGTTCTATTTGCTGAATGCTATAGTTTTCCTCTCATGGAGCCAAACTCCAATGCACGAAGTGTTGCCAAACATCGATGCTCCAAAAAATTAGTCCCTTCATAAAACAGTTGGTTATAATGACTAGTACCCTGCGAAGAATACCAGGTAGATCTGTATTCCCCAGACAATGAAGCTCAGGTCCAAGTCTTCACATCCATAACAAACTCTTGCTGGATGCAAAACTAGAACTGCAGCTGGTCTACATGGTGCATGATGGAGCACCTTCACACTGAAAAATCATGTACAGATCGGTAGCAGCTCCTGTAGCTCTTGAGACAGGTCAAACTCAGCTCGGAGCTTGATGCCGCAAACTGCCGCGACAGAGCAGACCCTGCCGCCATGGATGAAACAAAATCGGGCGAACGATGAAAGAGGAACGGGCGGATGATTGAAAAAACGGGGAGGTGCGGATTGCAGGTCCAGTGCGGGGAGCTTGTGCATGCACGCTAGTCGCCTACGTCAAACCTTGGGTGGCCTGTGTATTTTAAGGAAATACCCTAAACTGTCGAGGTATGGCCTTTTTGATACACTGTACATTCCTAAGGTTGGATGACCTATAACCACCAACTTAAGCTTGTTGACCTATTTACAGCGTTTGTATATGTGGTAAGAATTTTTTTGGGAATTCAAAGTAGGATTTCATGAATATTGCAATTGTCATGACCATTGTTTCTTCATATTGAAATTGCTACAAATTTTCAAAGTGGATAGTATGTCGTGACCCATTCTCGACATACAAAACCCTCTACTTCCACAGTAAGTTGTGCTAATGACCACTTGTGCAAGAGACTAAAAACCGAGAGCTTTGAACCAATTATAAACTGACACCCAATCATAACTGACTTCCCAAAATTTTGGAAATGGGGTGGGCGGCGGGTGGTTTTGGCCCATATAAGATTGTTGGTTCTGGGGTTTGTGGTGGTGATAGGTCATCCAACCTTAGTCCGGTTGCCCCTCGATTGCTCCTAACGGCCTGCCGGCTGTGCTCTCCTGCCCGACCCTGGACCCGCTCCTTATTGTCCTCCCTACCACAGATATATTCCATTCCCTGCTGCACGAGTTGCTCAATAGACGTTGCCACCTACGCGATCTTTACCTTCCTTTTCTCCCTTTCCGTCTCGCTTTCCAACCTTTTTCCTCCTCCAACTGTTTGATCATAGCTTTGACCGCTTCCCGATCGCATCATTCGTGTTGCCTGCGTTGTCCATTTTTGCAGAGTGTTTGGTCTACTTGAAACTTAGCCAAAGCTTTAAAATTTCGAGAACGGAAACTTCACATAAGTTGTAGCGCATTGCGTCGGATCGTGCGCGCGGTTGTTTTTATTGCGTTTCAAGGTTCGGAGGCGGCGTGAGTTTTTATTCGGGGTTCGGGTGGAGAGTAGGTTGAGTCGCAGTTGTGGAGGTTTGATCGGTTGAGAGGGGGAAAGCATTGTCGTTGGAGGAGAGTCATTGTTCTGTTGTTACGATGACGGTGGCAGGGGTGATGCCGAGCCAGGGGCTCAGGCTCGAAGGGAATTCTTGTAAGCTACTGGGATCCTCCTTCTCGTCGCCTTCGTCCACGAGGAGTTTGTCTTTGGCGGTGGGCAAGGGCCGTGCGCCTGCTGTCTCTTTGCAGCAACAAGGTTTGGGGAGAAGTGTTCCTGTGGTTGTTAGAAACGTTGTGAGCACGGAGAAAAGAGACGGGTTTGCGATAATTAGTGAAGAAGACTACGCGGAGAACTTTAGGCCCCCTCACATTACCGATGTCAATTCCCTTTACACCAATTTTTTGAGGGATTGGGAATGTGAAGCGTATTTCAAACTTAGTAGTGTAGAAAGGTTCAGTTATCACCAAACCCCATTTTGATTTTGAAATTATTTGTCCAAGTTAGTGTAAATTGAAAAACCAAGATGGTCAAAGGTAAGGTTCATGTTTCTCCTTGAAGTAGAAAAACTAAATGAGAAAAATTAAAGATCTCTGATTTTTATGGGGAAATGAAATTTGTTATGAACAACTTGCCTTAACCCCTAAGGTACCAAGTGTCCAATTTCAAAGAAGAATGTTGGAAATTGACACCATAGGAACCTAACGGAACTTTCAAATTTTTACTCTTGAAAGACATTACCAAGACCTTAGTGGGAAAACAATTTTTTCCTAAATTGGACATTTGATGAAAAAGTTATAGGGTTTTGAATTTTAAATGGGGAGGGTTGGCACATCGGGCACCTCCAAAAACTTTTGATAGGACACTCTATTGAAAGTGAGATTTTCAGTACTTGCAAGTAATATTATTTCCCTTCATTTTGTCAAAAAAAAATCTTGTCTTTAGTGAAAAATAGCATACCAACCCAAGTCAAACATTTTCACACATTGTCACTCATTGTCGGGCAAGGTACCAAAAAAACTTCTTCTTTTCCACATAAAACCTAGAGATCTTCATATTTTTCACTTTTCATTTTTTCCACATCAATATGTAATGTTAACCTTCATATTAACCATTCGGATTATCAATCAAAAACATATTATGTTCAAAAAAAAATAAAGTGTGAATTAACAAATTTCGAGCCTCCACTCCTTGCACACTTGTTTTGAATATGCTACACCCGGTCTCTACCTCTAAAAATTGGTGTGTAAGGAGCTAACATCATGCTTAACAAGATGGTAATAGATTTAGACCTTTTGTAGTGAAAAGTTTTGACACCAAATGAAGTCAAAGTCTGCTTATTTACTGCACCCAAGTAAGAACATGAACCATATGTTTGACTTCAAACACTATAATCTTTCAATCCGTGCGGTCAAAGTTTATGAAATTTTGTACATGTATTACTTAATAAGCCTTTATTGAGATCCTACGGTCTGAACTAAAAATCAAAGTTTTTGTTACCTTCTTTATTTGTTGCACTAGAATCCATTTAGTTTGAAGTGTTTTCGGTGTAAAACTGCCACGGTACCTTAGGGGTTAAAAAAGACTTTGACTCATCTTGGAAACAAAGCTTTACACCTAGGAAGACTTTTTTCAATGTGAAAAAAAAAATATTACTTACTTCTATTAAAACTCTCATGTATAAGAGAGGGTCCTAACAAAATGTTTTGAAGTTGCCCAATGTAATCACCCTCAACAATACTTTTTTAACCCCTAAAGGACCAAATCTCCTTTGGGGGGATTTCTGATTTTAGGGCAGGTTCCTAAAATTCGAAAAAAAATCTTTTTTCTTTGAAATTTTTAATTTTACATTGCCTCTGATAAGAGTTTTGTGGAGATATTTTTATTTTATTTTTTGGATATGTGGTTTGAAAGTTAGTACCACATAAAGCCAAAAGTGGGGACTCCGGCACCTCCAAAATTTTTGACAAAAATTTCTATTGACATTGAGATTTTTCACACATATATAAAGAATATTTCCTTCTTTAAAAAATTTCAAAATAAATCCTTGTCTTTAGTGTTAAAAGGCATTTTATTCCAAGTCAAACATTTTCACACATTGTCGGGCAATGGGGGGAAAAAAATTCATCTTTTCTACATAAAACCTAGAGATCTTCATATTTTTCACTTTTTATTTTCTCAACAACAATATGTGGTGAAAACCTTCTTATTGACCGTTTGGATTATCATTCAATTACATACGTAGTTCACAAAAAAATAAAACGTGAAATGGCAATTTTTGAACCTCCACTCCTTGCACACTTGTTTTGAATATGCTTCACCCCTTTTTTACCTCTAAAAATTGGTGTGTTGGAAAATAACATCATGCTGAAGACAATGGAAAAAGATTTAGACCTTGTACAATGCAAAAATTTGATACAAAGTGAAGTCAAAGTCTGTTGATCTACTCAATGCAGGGAAGAAAATGAACCATTGTTTTAACTTTAAACACTAAAATCTATCAATCCGTGCAGAAAATTGCAATCAAAATTTAGTGGCATGTTTACGTAGAAGTCTATTTTAAGATTTTATGGTTGAAAATCCGAAATGCACTTTAAAATGTGATTTTAATGTCTCTTTTTGGCAGTGGCAGTTTTGGACAGGTTTTAGAGCGAAAGTGGTCGTGGTCCTTTAGGGGTTAAGATGGCACAATTATTTCCCATAGGTTCTATGAAAACATAACTCATATTCCCAATATACAGCTCTTATCTTCTTGCATATTTGTACAAAATTTCAAAATTACAATCATAGAAACGTTCCCAAGATTTGCAAATGCCCACCTTGGGACTTTTGATCTTTAGGGTTTATATGACCTTTCTGCTTCTACATCATAAATAATGTTGTGTTTTCTTAAAGTGGAAAGAAAGAAGAGTGCAAAATCTCCTAATCTAGTTCACAAACGCAAAATAACGAAAGACCTATTTTCATGGTGGTTGGAAACTGTCACTCCTCTTGGTGCAAAATTCTTGCACCGGTGAAAGCCTTCTTTTGGTAAAATCTCGAAGGAAGGTATGTTGGTTACATATATTCAAACTCACTCATTTTCTTAAGTGACTTAGTAAACTGCCTAAACACCTTGCCCTCACAGAAAATTAGCTTTGAGTATCATAGTCTCTTCATCAAATGTTGGAATTTGTATTCTATATACTCCCACAAAGCTTATTGTTCTTGCTTAAAAAAATTTAAGAAAAATTGTTGAAATGACACCACAAGAAGTTGTTCAAGTTCTCAAAAAGCCCATTGATGGACATTTGTCTTTTAGGAGATATAGCAAAAGAAATCAAGGACAAGATATTATGCTTTCATTTTTACCACCAATGAATTGAATAAGTGGCAATAGCAATCAATGTTTTGAGAATCTATCTAGTGCAAGCTGAAGCTTTTCTATAGTATCTGATTTCCCAAAGAGCCAACATTTAGAATTTGATTTATTGTATTTAGATGGCTATCTCACATTTTATGTGATTTAACTAAAAGTAAGTCATGATCCATATTTGCGTAATAGTACTCGAATATCAAAGACCCTAATTGATGTTCTACCAATTGAACAAAGTACAAGAAGAGAAGTAGGCAAAATGAAGTGCAAAAGGCTAACCAACCATTATTGACCCTTTAGTTCTTGAGAGGCCCAAATGTAGTCTCTGAATGTGTTAAATCTCAATTTGCATAAAATCCATAAGGAATTAAGTTGTGAAATTCAATGAAAATTTTGCGCACACACTACAAGGATACTTTGTAAAAATCATATCACAATTTGGAGTTATGGAGCTCATGGAAAAAGCTAGGAATACATTGCAAAATACATCAAATACAGTGAAATACAATGAAAATTTACAAAATACCTTGCCACATACTATGTTATATTTTCTTATACATGCAAAATGATTTTGGTCTTAAAATTTGATTGAAATTTGTCTCTAAGAGGCTCTTCACCTTTTTGTGCTTGTTGATATCTCTCAATGCATACAACACTTCCATTTTGTTTCTTAGAGCTCCAAGAGAATCCTTGAGGTTTTGTAGTGATGTACCCTATGCAATGGTCACTTTTATACATAATTAATTCACAATGGAGGATGTCCAAAAAATTTGGAAAAATTCAAGATATTTGTCTAGGTGATATCCATGTAATGCCTAGGTGGTACCCATGTAATGCCTAGGTGGTACCCATGTAATGCCTAGGTGGTACCCATGTAATACCTAGACGATTGTGATTTGGAAAATTGAATTCTTTATGAATGAGCATTTTGAGAATTTGAACAAGTTCGTATGATATTATTTTTTTGTCAGACTTGATAGGAGATGAAAGATGATAAATGCTATAATTTTTTACTGAGAATAGGAATACATGTTGTCTTTTTGGGAAAAAAATCTTTCTTCTTTGAACTAACAAGAGGTGGATAGTACAATATTTTGAGGCAGGCAACATTGAAGGCAACCCTCAAAAAATTTATATAAAAATGCATAGAAATCCAAAATTTCATCTGAACCCCCTTTAATAAAAGAACGCATGATAATGTCATGTACTGTTTGGATTTTAGATCCATAGAATATTTATTTTAATAGAAAATAAAATTGCTTTGTTATGGAAATGGCCACATTTTATACCCTTAGTCATTGCAAGACTTTTTCCTTTATCATAAACCTCCATCACTTGTGATTTTTGGCATGCAATGACTTAACACAAGGTAGAACATAGATCCATTGAGCTTATGCAATGTGTAGTGGAAAAATATGCCATTATCTTGAGCCAAAGTACACTGGCCCTGTCCGGGCACAGTGGAAAAAAACCATTTTGCACTCTTCAGATGCATGTATCTTACAATCCGCACAACCAAAATTATTTGGGTGTCTTCTTTTGATAGTTAACTTGAAGATCCTATGGTTTAATATAGTAAATGGAGGTTTGAATTAGTCTATTAATATCTCATGTTAAAGTGGTAGTTTTGGGGTGGTTTTGGTGAGGCACAAGGCTTGGTCCTTTAGGGGTTAAAGTAAAAGTTATTGCTTCCCACATTCACAGACCAAGATGTGGTCGAAGAATTGGTCGCATCTGAAGGAAATCCTCTATTTTAGTCACTAAAAGACAAGGAGGTCTGTAATTTGCGCTTGTCTGTACTCCACCCACTGTATTACCGCGCAAGTCTACGATGGCTGTCAAAAATTTGTAGGAACGTTTGTAGGAATGTTGTGCAATGGCTCTTTTATCCGGAACAAGTCTAGGGCTGCCATTTGTGCCCACCAGCGATTGCTAAAAGTGGCTAGAATTAGATGAATAGCTACAAGAAAAATCAGGCCGCTACTTATACACTGTGAAAATTATAATGAAATTTAGCAAGAATGCTGACGAGTATTGTAA
Source organism: Bryoerythrophyllum caledonicum (assembly GCA_963971425.1). Lineage (NCBI taxonomy): Eukaryota > Viridiplantae > Streptophyta > Bryopsida > Pottiales > Pottiaceae > Bryoerythrophyllum > Bryoerythrophyllum caledonicum. Next base: position 12,555,390 of record OZ020523.1, on the reverse strand, counting down.
GTACTTAGCCACCTTCTAAGATGATATCCATGGGTATCACAAAGGTATAGCACGGATATTATAGGCTTCATCTAGGAATATCACATACACTATAAGGTATGGTCTACGCATCTCCACATATTATGTACTTATTTTAGCTTATTTAACTCCTTCAATGTGCAAGTTGTATCATTTATGTTATTTTTCATAAATTGATTTTGGAATTGCTAGAGCTAGACGAAACCTACAACATTCACTAGGTACAACATTCACTAAATATAATGTGGATTAGTATTGATGTATATTACCTACTCTAGTTAACACAAGAGCATGCATGTTAAATTCTGATTAGCATTTGTTTCCAAGCAAGTCTGTGCCAGTTGGCAATTGCATGTAAATTTCTGATTAGTGTAGAATCTCAAACTACTTTGGCCCACACTACATGTAGACAACAATGTACTTCTACTACATGACTACGACATCACTAAGACTATGTACATGCATGCTTATGAGCCTTCATCGGCACCCAAACAACTAGTGGTGGGCCCCACAACACAAATAATAGATTTGGATGTAATTTGAAAAGTAAAAATTGGCCGCCAGTAGGAATGCATTGGGAATGCAGTGAGAACTCATTGGGAATTCGATAGGAACGCATGGGAATATCTTAGGAATACAGTGGGAACTTCTTAGGAATTCATTGGGAACTTCTTAGGAATTCATTGGGAACTTCTTGGGAGTACACTGGGAACAAACAAGGAATGTCTTGGGAACACACTGAGAACGCATCAGAAGCCCAATGGGATTGCAGTGCGAGTGCAGGTATGGATAGGTTCCTGAAATAGTACGAAAGATGCATTTGGTGGGGTGGACATATGGTTTGCTCACAAAACCCCATAGTTCATGTAGGCAAGCACGTTGGGGCTGGAGAGGGTAAACTTGGGCCCTACACTCGTGGGTTGGGGCCTCAATCCAATCCATCCGCACTCATGTGGACGTCCCTACTACCTATTGCCAGGTGTAGACTGGCAAGCCTACTCGCAATGCCCAAGGCGAATTGACCCCTCGTTGGTACAGTACTTACCTGAGGTGGGCCCTGTCATGATTGCATGGGGTCATTTTTTTGGCCCTTTTATTTTGGGGGGTCTAGAGGCTTTTTTTGGATTTGTTTTTTGACAAATTTGGGGCCTACAGCCATTGTTTGCTCCAAACGAGCCTCCCTTGCTATAAATAGGAACCCATCCAAAAACAAAATAGGGGCCAGGTTTGGCCCCACCACCTCATGGCCCCCTCGGGTAAGTACCAACGAGGGGGTCAAATTTGCCCTGGGCATTGCGAGTAGGCTTGCTAATCTACACCGAGCTGCGATTCCCACTCCTCACTGCCGGTTTGTTCCCTAGAAAAAATTCATTGCACTACGACGTCAATAGGGTGACGCACATGAGCCCCAAGGGGCTAGGCCCCCACCCACCTAACCCCGACCTTCCTTTGCACCCAGAAGCACAACCCAAAAACTTATGGGGTTCCTAACCAAAACGGTCCACAAGGGATAAACTAGCATGAAACTACCCGATTGGGATTACATGTGCTCTGCGGCGGCATGCATCGAGGCTAAGCTGGCAATGGTAAGAGCATGGTTCCATGCTTTATCCGACCCATCACATTTGACGGGGTTGGGTCATTCATATGCAAATCAAACCCTCTGGCTCGACATCAGCTAGGTCGGTTGTTCCAATAGATATCAGGCCTGCCAACCTTCCTTTGCAAGCCCGTCAATTCCAAATATTTCCTAGTATACTAATTTTATCCACAAAGATTTTGTCAGAGTCACTACACTGATAATGTTCATTAGTGTTATGGCACCAATAGTGTTCCTACCCCTATGACTTGTCTTTCACTAAATGTCAATTTGTTTACATTTAGTGTTTATTGTCAAAAAAATCAGCCTAACAAAATTGCTCATAACTTTTGCATCACGGCGAATTTGAAGATGTACCGTATGCCGATGGAATCTCCTTGAAAAAACACATGAGGTGGTCACCTCACTCGATAGAATTGGTGCGAAATTGATAAAGATGTGCCTCCTCAAACTTTCAACCAAAACTCAAGAAATCTGCCCAAAAGTATTCGCTATAACTTTTTATTTGAGACGAATTTGAAGATGGGTAAGGTGCCATTGGAAGCGTCTTTTCAAATCAGTTTAGATAGGCACAAAAAAATCTCAAATTGGACAAAAATTGCCCCCGAAATCATCATCTGGCATGTGGCAAGATTTGGGTGACTTGCAATGAATTGTTACATAACCAACACTAAATGTCAATATGTTAAAATGTAACAAGGGAAAAAGTTACAGCAATTGGCAATTAGAGTTTAAATTGACATTTAATGTAGTTACATTAGTAGGATAGTTGACATTTAGGGTTCGAGTTCGTAAATAGTGTTGCGAACACTAATGAACATTATTGGTGTACACAGAACCACTGTACAACCACTGTACAAGCACCACTGTACAACCACTGTACAAGCATTTACAAGCTATTTACAAGCTATAGCATTTACACGATTTGACAGGACATCCCCACGCTTGGACTTACCGGGTGGGGGATGAGGTGGTGGGGCCAAAACCTGGCCCCGATTTTGTTTTTGAATGGGGGCCTAAATTTAGCCAAAGGGGGACCCGTAGACTAAATTGTGGCCGTAGGCCCCAATTTTGTAAAAAAAATCCAAAAAAAGCCTCTGACCCCCCAAAATGGGAGGGCCAGAAAAATGAACCCATGCAATTAAGACGGGCCCACCTCGGGTAAGTCCGAGCGTGGGGGACGTCCTGTCCGCGCCGCATTTACAAGCTATGTTTTGTACAGTGGTTTTGTGATCAACTATGTTTTGTACAGTGGTTCTCCTCTGTAGATACTGTAGTATGAATAGATAGATGCTGAAGGACGTCCACTTTATTCTGCGCATGCATTAGACCTCCTGATGCCAGCGGTGATTTGACTCCCTGAATCTCACCGATTTTAGGTGGGCGGGTCCCACATGGAGATGAAGGGCATGTGTTGGCTGTGACCAGAGTATAAAGCTCACTTCGATGGCTTTAGTTTTGCGTAAACCTGCTGCGGCATTTCTTCTCGTCCCACGCCTTCACCTTCCACCCGAGGTACATCCCACTTCCACCTCTTCATGTCCGATACAGTCTAGAATGCGTGAAATCGAGTCTTTCTAGGTTCTATTTTTATTTCCCAACCGGCTGTCCTCAGGCTGCAACTGGTTTTTCATTTGCGCTGTTTGCTGAAAATCTGCTTTCACATATTTCCATGAACAAGCTGCTGTGTTGACGCTGCCAGAACGTTCGTGTTGCATTTGTGGATTTAATGCGGTTCCCTGTCTGTCTAATTGCTTTACGAATTTGGAAGGAAGAGCGTATCTTGGACAGCCCAGGGTGTGTAGTTGGGGTTTAAGAATAGGTGGTGTGTCAGGAGTGAGGGCTTTCGTCTCCACTTTTCCTGTGGGTGCGGATCGTTCAGTGTGACCTTTTTTTTTAAAGGACCATTTCGTTTAGTTGAGTAGACTGTTTGATGGAGGTGTTTTGTGGACCTAGAAGTGGTAGTCGCTTGTGTAGGAGAGATGGAGTTTGTGGGCGTGCTGCTTGCTGATATGCGGTATTGAGTGCCCCACCCTTCAATCAGCCCTTGTAGGAAACTTAACAAAATGGTGGCAACTGGTATGCCGTTTGAAAACTGCGTTGATCCCCGGGTAATACACGGGTATACCCGTGCTACGTCACTCGATATCCCTGTGATGAACTCTCAACACAGGAAAAATCCTTGAATTGTAGACATTGTACTCGCAAGGAGTATAGTGACACTTCAAATCATCTCTCTGACGTCTAGGCTGCGTGATATTTGTTTGGTTCCACGAGTGACTAAGGAATTCTCTTGCTGGCAGACTCTAGTCATTCTACCATCCAAGGCAACCCCATCAAACGGAGAAGGCCCACCCGTCGATGGGAACGGACTGAGACCCACAGCACTGGTGGTGGGCCCTATAATTGCCAACATGGCAATTGTTGTGGCGGGACTAGCCATCGCCGATAGGGTAGCTCCCGTGGTGGGCCCGGTCATTGCCGGTTTGGCGGTAGCCCCAGTGCAGCTAATCAACTCTGTCGATGTGGCACCTCCCGTGGCTGGCCCAATCATCGGCGGCATGGCAGTAGCCCCAGCGCAGCCAATTAACATCGCCAATCAGCATCATCAATTTGCAGGAGGACTTGCCTTTGATTTGGAAGCCGGTCTTCTGGGATCACCGCCTCAAAAGAGTAACATTGGCCATCACATTCACACCAAGATTCCGTTGTGACAGCCTACAGGAGCATCCTTATTATTACGTATATTTTGTATTCTTGATGTTGGCAGTCTATACCATTTTAGAGAGCCGGAAACCTATGTCTGTGTTAAAAAAAATTATGAAATTATTAAAAAAATGGTTTACAAGTTGGAGTTTCATAGTTTATATGTTTAGGTTGAATCTGTTTTAACTACATGTTCAGTTGAGTACATTAATTCTACATCAAAAGTCGTGGATTTTAGACGTGTTGGATTTTGGTCCCATTTTCTCCTCTGTGTATTTCTGTTTGGAAAGGTGCAGTGCAACTGTGACACCCCTGCTCTTGTGCAATATCAGTGATTTGTGGCCACTGTGAGGGACTTTGCTTTCCTATGTCCATTATCGCACAGTGGAATGCCAATCTCCGACTTCTCTTTTGACCTCGCATCCAATCGAGATGTGGATTTTTTCAAAATACGACACAATTACATCACGGTGTACACCAAATATGCATCACAAAATTCTCAAGACATTGTAATAACACGAAAAATAAGGAAATAATTCATTTCCAATGTGAAATCTGTACTCCTTTATTTTATACCACTGCACATCTTTGTGTTTCTACTGCAATCATTTTTTTCATCATCATCAACAGTGTACCATGGGGATCCCAGCGATTGACCATACCTGGCTTGTAAAGTACTAGGTGGCCTGCTGGGTCAGTGAAGAAGTACACTAAACACTGAATATAGTGAAGAGGGATTATTGATGTAGATCACCCACACTAATTTCCATCAAAGCATGCGCATGCCAAGTTCTGATTGGGTATTTGTTCTCAAGCAAGTGTGTGTCAGTCAACAATTGCATGTAAATTTTCAATTAGTGTAGGAAATTTCAAATAGTCTAGTCTACACTATATTTAGGGAACGGTGTAGCTGAGCAAGGTGGCAGCTACCAAGGCCCGACATGGGATCTCTTTAACCCCTAACGGACCAGGCCTTGTGATTCACCAAAAGCACCCCAATACTGCCACTTTGAGATGAGGTACTATTAGACTTATTCAAACTATTTTTTACTATTTTCAACCGTTGGATCTTCAAGCTTAATACTATGAAAAGGCACCCTAAAATTTTCATAATATTTGACCGTTTGGATTACAAGATATAAGCATTTGAAGAGTGCAAGATTGTATTTTTTCTCCTCTACCCGGACAAGTTCAGTGTACTTTGACTCAAAATAATGGCATATTTTTGCATTAAACATAGCATATACTCAACCAATCTATGTTTTAACTTTTGATAGGTCATCGCACGCCAAGAACCACAAGTAATGGAGGTGTTTACAACAAGAAAAATGAACCTGCAATGACTAGGGGTATAGAAAGAGGCCCTATACTTTGGAAAGGAATTCTATTTTTTAATTAGAGAAATAATTGTTGAATCTAAAATCCAAATGGTGAATAAAAATTTTAAGACTTATTCTGACAATAGGAAAAATTATATTCAAAAAAAGAAAAATCCTTAATTTCTATGCATTTTAAAGTGAAAACAATGAAGGTTGCCAAAAAATTACCTTCACTACTATCTGCCTCAAAAAGTGCAATTGCCAACTCTACAGTAGCACAATTCATCTCTAATAGTACCTTGGCCAACTGTAGAAAGAGTCGAGCTTTTCATGTTGAAGCACCATAACTTTCTCCTTATAAGTCTCAAAAAAAATCCCTACAAAGATAACCCATAGTTCTATTCTCACTAAAAATTTCAAGAAGTTAACTTCAAAAACGGATTTTTGGGAACCTGCCAAAAATTGATTTGCACCCCGCAGATACAAATGGTCCTTTAGAGGTTAAACCATCCTTCTATATCTTCTGAACCCCCGAAATAATAAAAGCCAAAAAAAAGAAGCCAACCCTCCCATGACATTTGTCTACATGAAATAAAGAGGTCCCCCAACTTGGTCTAGCTACCATAGTGTGTCGTCTATGGTCTTTCAATAAGGTTGCGCACATGATATTGAATGACCCTCGTGTGGTCCAGAATGGTCGGTGGTGGGTCCCGCCGGTCGAGGCCTATACTGCATGTTCAAAATGGACCGCTCACACACATGCAACCAGATTAGGTTGTGGAGAGTGTCTCTTGCTGCTTTACCAGTGCTCCTTTACCCCCGCCTAGGTTTACTGTGCCTTACTTTATTTACCTTGCCTTCATCCTATAGCAAAGAAGAGTTTTTGAAGTATACGGCAGTTTGTACGGAGATTAACCTTGTATTGCCCACGACACCCATAATGGAACTCAAGAGGTGTTGAAACTCATTTTGCATGAAATCCAAGAGGAATTAGGTTGTAAAATGTGAAGTTCAGTTTTGCGCATACATTACATGAATTCCTTGCAGAAATTATATCATGATTTCTAGTCATAGAACTCCTGGAATAGCTAGGAGAACAACACAAAATACACCAAATACCCTAAAATACAATGAATACAATGCCGCATACTGTGTTGTATTTCATACCCATGCAAAATGATTTTGGTCTTCAATTTTGATCGAAATTTGTCTTTCAAAGATTCTTCATTGTTTTGTGATTGTTGATCTCTCTCCTTGCATACAAAAATTCCGTTTAAATTTGTAAAAGTTTGGAACATTTTCGTGTACAATCAGGTAGACAAAAGTAAAAAAAATCATCAATAATCATGTATAAATGTTTTCTTCACATATGATATGTCAATGTGAAGCCATCAACTTAGTGCACATGTCAATCTCTTGTATTCAAAATTAAAAAATTCTTGCAAGAATTTATTGATGGATTAAGTAGTACACCTTCCAAAGTACACAATTTTCATTTCCAATATACAGTAGCTTTAAACACTATAATCTATTCCAACAACCGTTGGATGTTGTACAAAATTTTTCCAAAGTTGAGGTCATGGAATGAGTTCAATTTTGTAAGGTTGGATACTAAAATTAGGCATTGTTCTCCCATCAAAGTTAGCTCAAAGAAAGAAATCAGCACATATCTTGGTTTTGGAGAAACATGACATGGGGATACAAGGTTAAGGATTTTGAAAGACGTAGGATTTAGGTTTCATTCAGAGGGCGGATTTTGAGATGGAATAGAAAACTTGAGACTTACAAATGTTTCACGAAATGCAAGATTTGTAACGAAATTTAAAAGTCAAGACCCGTGGAGTTGAAGTTATTTGGGATGAATTAATACTCTCTTTAGTCGTAAGCAGTGAAGAGGTTTGTGGAGGTCGACCTCTCATCGCCGTAATGTGCACCGAGGTATGTTGTCTTTTTAATAGTGTTAATTTGATTTTTAGTATCTATCGTAAATAATGTATTAGGGTGTTTCAATGCATTTATCAAGTGTTCTTCATTCTATTTTTTCAATGTAGGTACTTTTAAGCAGCAATGGACCCTGTGTTCTCTAGTACAAATGCCATTTTGTGGATGCTCTTGTTAATAACATTGGGCAATTCTACAATGCCATTGGGTAATCCTACATTACTATTGTCTAACATCAAGACTCATAAGTCCAGGGCAACAACCTCTTTGGACCCTATGAGTTGCTCTTATGTTTATCTATCTTTGATGTTATCAATAGCTACCAGGAAGATTTATCCTCTACAAATGTTCTAGGTGGAGCATAGGCAAAAAACATTTTGGAAGTACATTCAACCTACGATTTCAAGAGCGTGTGATGAAATGGAGCATAAGAGGTACATCAACGCCTTGAGAATGAGCCCTAGCGCATTTGATCAGTTGGTTGAAATTTTAAGACCTAATGTGGAGTCAAATATCATAAACTCGGGTAGGCCTCAACTGAAGATTAGGAAGATTGTCGTAGTAGTACTCTACAGGTTTGCACATGCTGCCAAACCAGATCGAATGGTCAATCTCTTCCATGTCGGAGGTTCCACCATTTGCAAGTACGTGGACATAGTTTCAAACATTCTCTACGACAAGAACAAATTGTTCGGTATGTGTATAGGTATCCCCACAAGAGAACGATTGCAAGGCAATATAGACAATTTCTAGGACATCACACGATTACCTAAGAATTGCGGTGCAATTGATGGAATTCACATTCCTCTTAAAACTCAACCAAATAGAAGAGCCACCATTGTACCAAATGACTTCTACAACCGAAAAAAATTCAACTCTGTTGTTCTACAAGTTGTTTGCGATGCAAACAAAATTTTATGGAATGTGTGTGCAAGTCAACTTGGTGGTGTTCATGATGGAAGGCAATTTAAAGTGTCTAGTTCATAGAAAGCTTTGAGGAGCCGGATCATTCTGCAGACGCCAGTTGTAGATTTGGAAGGAAACTCTGCACTCCTTACTTGATTGACGATTCAGCTTATCCAATCCCTACATATTTGCAGAAGAATTGGAAGTCACCAGAACATGAAGACAAGAAGAGGTTTGATAGTGTTATGAACTCAGGGATGATCGTTATTGAAAGTGCGTTTGGATCCCTTAAGAACAAATGGCAATATCTCCGAAATTTTGACTTTAGGGTTGACAGAGCGGCAAGGGTTACCGTGGCATGCTGTCGGTTATATAATTTTTGTCAGGAACGCAACTTGCTGAAGCCAAGGGGTGCTACCGCATGATATTAAGATCGTTATCAAGGTTTTGGGAATAAGAGGCTATGAGTTTACCGTGAGATAGAGAGAGCAAAAGCAAAAGGCGAAGCTATGATAGAGAAGTTATTTATACAGTGGGTTCTTCAAAATCCTACTCATTAAAACTTAGATTCTCCCAAACTCCTAGTGGAAATAAAACTATTTATTTTTATTTATTTTAAAATTTTATGGATGTAAGTTGGATATTAAAGATCATATTCTTTTGCTCATACTGCATTTGGCGGTAGAAGGTTGATAAAATCAACATTTTGTCAACAAATTCCGAAGGCTGTGTTGTTTGTATAATATGGATCTAAACCTGCTCATTGACCATTTGGATTATAAATCAAATTCATAAAAAGATCACAATAAATTAAAACATGTCCTAACAATTCTTCAAGCTCCACTTCTTCTATAGTTGTTTCCAATATGCTACACTCCTCCTCTATCTATTGTAGCATATTGTATCTACAACGGTAGGGGATTGGAGCTAGAATAAATAAATATAGAAATGCAATAGAAATAGCTCATACCAATATGTGATGAAAACCTTCTTATTGAACATTTTGATTATTATTCTACAACATATTAAATTCCTTAAAAAAAGTTAAAATGCAACTTTCCAATAAAATCTCACTACGGTACAACCTATAGTTTTCTTTGATAACGTGTGTTCTAGCAAAAATATATGGAAAAAATCTTACAAAAATCTAAACCTATTCATTTTTTTTTAACAAAAGCGTAGCACCACAAAAAATAGTTGTCATAGAATTGCTATGGATTGGAGGGTGGAGATGGAGGTGGAGTATTTTTGGGTGGTGCAGGAATTCTCCCGAGCACGACAATAGCAATCATTCTAAAGAGAGAGAATTGGTGCGTGTTGTTCTCCCTCTGAACTGTCCTTAAAACGCGCACATGCTTCTAAAGCAACTCACTTTGGAGCTGTATGTTTAGGTCTCTCGTGCGTGCATCATGCTCTAGAGCCTTATGTTGAAGTTGTACCATTCCATCAGATAACTTACCAATGGTGGCCGCAATCAACTGATCACTTGCTGAACCAATTCTCCTCCGCTTCTCGGCGCTTTTATTGACATGTCATGGCGTATGCGGTTGTTCAGCCACTCGAGAACGAGGAGAGAATTGGGCACTAGAGGAACTAAGTATAGATCCTGGAGCAGTTGTGGGTGGTGGAGCAACTTTGGATGGTCCAGCTAGAGTGGATGGCCCAACTCCTAGGATGGCTTAGAACATGTGGGGTTTTCATTAACATTGCTGAGCTCCGTAATGTCCTCTCTTCCAAGGATTGTGCCATGATTGACACCATGTCGTACACCTACTCAATATATGAGGAAGATCAGAACTCCAAATGTAGTGAAAGTCTTCTAACACGACAATATATGAAAGATTGCAATATAAAAGAATAGGAAAAACCATGTATCTTGTGCTTTTGTTGTGCCGCCAAGCAAATTATCGAAGAGCTTCTAGTGTTTCCACATGGAAGGCGCTGCTCCATTTTGTCATTGTTTGTCCTTCTCTACAAGGTATTTTTTAATCATCTCACTAAACTTTCATCCTGTCTGCTTGAAATCTCGGTGGGTATCGTGGGGAAATGCAACATTCATCTTATCCGTGAATACTTTACAATGGTTCTTTGTAGTTGTCTACCTCTCAGACTCTAAGTACCATTCAGGATAAATATTCAAAAGATAAAGTATCATATTGTCTATCCACTCCATGCTCACTTTTATTTTCCTTCCCCTATTCTTGATCAAGGACTCCAAAAGGCTCCCTGTCGGCCATGATGATAGTAGTTCACAAATAAAATCACTCAAAATCTGCAAAAGAATAAATATATACAAGGACAAAAATATATGATAGAGGAGACAAAAGAAATATATATTTGGAGGAGTAGCGTAAACAATGGGAGGCATATCTCCATATATAAAGTAAATACTTCTTCTTCATTATGTACGCAAAACTTTAAAATTGTAAAAATAAAAGTTAACTAAAATTGTAGTAGTGAACTGAAATTTTAAAAGTGGAAGTACATGTAATGTGATAAAAGTAAATGTCACATGTCTATGCTTTCTATTGTGGGTATTACCTAGGTATCACATGATACTATTAACCCTTTTGGAGATTATTTAGCGAAAATATAGAAAGAGATTAAATAATAAATAATTTATTATGTATACACCCAAAATACCAATTAATAAACTCAAATATAAATTTGATTCAGTTGATTTTTTATAAAGGAATAGTCATAATATCAATTCCTTAATACGTATTTTTCAATAACGTCTTAATGAAATAACCGTGTCTCAAATAACCATGCTCATTAGGAATGAAAACAACCGTCTTCATCAGGAATTAAAACAAAGTTGAGAGCCAAGAGCTACAGTCGCAAAGGGCCATGGTAAGCGAAGATCCGGGCAAGGTTAACAAAGATGCAAAACGAGGACGTGAAGAGTATGATTTGATAAATTTGTGCCTGGTAACAACATTGTTGGGGACCAAGTTGCCCCTTGAAACCCGCCCGGTGCTTGATGGCCAAACCGGCGTCCTATATTATCCCATCTTGTACCAAATGACCTTCATCATGTGCCATGCGCCTGGGCTTAACCCCTAAAGGACCAAAGTCCCCTCGAGGGACAGTTTGAATTTGGGTAAGGTACCATGTTCTCAATTCTAGGCATTATTTTCTGAGATTTTTTATTGAATGGACAACTTTTGATTAGCTTTGCGTAGACACAAATTTCGTAGAATTCCGACTTACGGTTCAAAAGTTACAATTTATTTCACTTACATATACAAATAGTGGAGCACTATAGTGTGACATATCACAAATATTGTCACTAAACTTTGATAACTTCTAAATTCAATAGAAATTTGAGTTTCTGTCCATTTAAAAGAAAGAAAATTTCCTCTTGGAAAAAAAATTGAGATCTTTGCATCTACCATACGGATTTGTGAATTTCAAAAATTTAAGAAGGATATGATATATGCAAAATATAAAGTGTATTGTTGATACTCAACACATAGTTGCATTGCAGGATTTTTTAGGACATCTTCTACACCTCTTCTACTTCTAAAATTTAGTGCACATGTGCCTAACATGATCCTTTTCAAGTTAACATAATAAATTCATGGTCCTTAGTGCAAAAAGTTGCCATAGAAGATGGTCGAAGTTTGTTGAAGGTGTTTAATATGACCTCGAAAAGAGATTTTGTCTCACTTCAAAGGCCGATATCTTTCAATCCGTGCGGTCAAACTTACCAAAATTTTCACCACACTCTCATACAACTCTAGTACAAGATCCTGCGGTCTTGTTCTCAGAAAAAACATTTTGTATCATTTTGTGTTGAATGCGCTGAAATTGGCAGTTTTGAAGTGATTTTGAGGGGAAACTGTTTTGGTCCTTTAGGGGTTAATGGTTGATTGGCCAGTGTCACAGTGATAGAGAGTATGGCTAGTTTAATGGATACCAACGTGATTCAAGAGCACATTTGGTACACTAAACAAAAAAGGAGTATGAGATTTTTGAGAATCTATTCCGCTGCATAAAATAATTTCATCCTACATGGCACCTCTGCTATCCTCTCTTTCCTCTTCCATACATACTTTCAAGAAAACTCTAATGTTGTGCATGGATAATGCAATATATAGGGCAATAGCATGTTCTCATGTAAGTCCATATCTTTTTGTTTTGTAGGGCAAATGGGCGAATGTCATATAAAATATTAAAAAGCTAGCCTATCATCATTGTGATAGGTAAGGGACTTGCCAAGGATCACATTATTGACCTTGGTTAAGCGTTGTAGCAAGCCTCAGCCTTGGGAGGGTAGGGAAGGATAGGGACAAAAATGACCCCTATTTTTATGTTGGAGGGGGCCCTATTTTATCACAAGGGGGGCCTCCAAGGGTAATTTGGGGATGCAAACCCTAAATTTGGCAAAAAATACAAAGTAAGCCTTAGGAGCCCGAAAGTGAAAAGGCCCAAAAAATGGATCCATCCAAGGCTAAGGCTTGGTGCAAAGCTCGACCTGAGGTAAATAAAGTGAACCACTTGCTCAGGGAGATGGCAAGCACTTCATTCAAACACATTGTTTGGTGTGCTAGAATCCAAAAAAATTCATATAATGGTGCCAAACAATTGTTTAATCCCTAAGAGACCAAGGCATTTTAGAGAAATCTCTACTCCATTGATTTAAAGTTGTCAAGATGTACTTTGAGAATGTAATTGTAGGGTCTTCTAAACTTACATGAGATGATGTGGTAAAATTTTGACTCTACATATTGAAAGATAATCGTAGTCAAATTAAAAAATTATCTTCCAAAGGAACACTTGGTCCTTAAGGGGTTAACGCACACTCTTGTGCTAGAATGTTTCAAGTTGAACCCCTAAAGTTCTTAGACAAATTTTCTCCAAAAATACTCCAAAATCACATTTGTCACAAAGGGCAAGAAAATTGATTTTAAACCTTTTGATTCTAAGTTGTAAAATAGACTTCTAAATGATCATGTCATATTGTTTGGGTTATTTTCGTGATGTTACAATGTCTTGAGAATTTTGTGATGCATATTTGATGTACACCGTGATGTAATTGTGTTGTATTTTGAATAAATCCACATCTCGATTGGATGTGAGGTCAAAAGAGAAGTTGGAGATTGGCATCCCACTGTGCGATAATGGACATAGGAAAGCAAAGTCCCTCACAGTGGCCACAAATCACTGATATTGCACAAGAGCAGGGGTGTCACAGTTGCACTGCACCTTTCCAAACAGAAATACACAAAGGAGAAAATGGGACCAAAATCCAACACGTCTAAAATCCACGACTTTTGATGTAGAATCAATGTACTCAACTGAACGTGTATTTAAAACAGATTCAACCTAAACAGATAAACTATGAGACTCCAACTTGTAAACCATTTTTTTAATAATTTCATAATTTTTTTAACACAAACATAGGTTTCCGGCTCTCTAAAATGGTATAGACTGCCAACATCAAGAATACAAAATATACATAAAAATAAGGATGCTCCTGTAGGCTGTCACAACGGAATCTTGGTGTGAATGTGATGGCCAATGTTACTCTTTTGAGGTGGTGATCCCAGAAGACCGGCTTCCAAATCAAAGGCAAGTCCTCCTGCCAATTGATGATGTTGATTGGCGATGTTGATTGGCTGCGCTGGGGCTACTGCCATGCCGCCGATGATTGGGCCCGCCACGGGAGGTGCCACATTGACAATGTTGATTAGCTGCACTGGGGCTACCGCCAAACCGGCAATGACCGGGCCCGCCACGGGAGCTACCCTATCGGCGATGGCTGGTCCCGCCACAACAATTGCCACGTTGGCAATTATAGGGCCCACCACCAGTGATGTGGGTCTCAGTCCGTCCCCGTCCACGGGTGGGCCTTCTCCGTTTGATGGGGTTGCCTTGGATGGTAGAATGACTAGAGTCTGCCAGCAAGAGAATTCCTTAGTCACTCGTGGAACCAAACAAATATCACGCAGCCTAGACGTCAGAGAGATGATTTGAAGTGTCACTATACTCCTTGCGAGTACAATGTCTACAATTCAAGGATTTTTCCTGTGTTGAGAGTTCATCACAGGGATATCGAGTGACGTAGCACGGGTATACCCGTGTATTACCCGGGGATCAACGCAGTTTTCAAACGGCATACCAGTTGCCACCATTTTGTTAAGTTTCCTACAAGGGCTGATTGAAGGGTGGGGCACTCAATACCGCATGTCAGCAAGCAGCACGCCCACAAACTCCATCTCTCCTACACAAGCGACTACCACTTCTAGGTCCAAAAAACACCTCCATCAAACAGTCTACTCAACCAAACGAAATGGTCCTTGAAAAAAAAAAAAAAGGTCACACTGAACGATCCGCACCCACAGGAAAAATGGAGACGAAAGCCCTCACTCTTGACACTACCACCTATTCTTATTGGAGGGATGAGTGTAGTAGCAAATTGGGTGGTAACAAACTTGGGCAAAGAGGGTGAGTGAAGTTTGTCAAAAATTTATAATAATAAAATAAAAAATAAAAAATAAAAATAAAAATCCAAATCTTCAGTTTGTGAAAAGCGCCCATTTTGAATCCAAAGCGAAGCCCTTGCAAGCAGTGCATGAGCAGCAAGGTTTCCGTGGTTGGTGGGATTAGTATATACTCCGAGTCTAACAATTTCTCAACAGGAAAGGAAGATGACGCGGAGTTCCTTATCTCTCATACACCGATCAAATAAGAGAAAAAGATTACAATAACTCGAAAACGGCTGTGCAAGAATTGCTATCCATAGCTACCTTCCTCTCAAACTCGTAAAGCCATTGTACAAAGGGGAACGACATTGAATCCACAAATGCGACAGTATTGTTCTGGTAACATCAACACAGCAGTTTGCTAATCGAAAATTGTGATCGCCCAGAAGAGGAGCAACAGTTTTTTAGCAAATAGAAATGAAAAACCCGAAGTCCCTTTGCAGCTTGAAGAAAGCAGGCTGGAAAGTCAAAACAGAAGCTAGCGAGAGTGAATTTCAGGCATTCTACTCTGAATCGGACATGAAGAGGTGGGAGTGGTATGTACCTCGGGGTGGAAGGTGACCTTGCGTGGGTTGAGAAAGGCGACACTCACCTGCGACGAGGGAGCTTTATATTCTAGTAGGTCACCTGCGGTGTAGAGCATGTATCATGGCGGTTGTATAGACGGCACCCCGAGCACGTGGGGAGGTCTGGGCGGGGCTGTTTTTAGCCTGCCGGGCTTTTTTTAGCCTTCTGGATCACAAACTTTGGCACCGGACTTCACCTTTATTTATAATCGGACACCGGACTTCACCTTTTATTAGAGCATCTCCACCTCTCAAGGGAAAATCTCCACGGCTAGGAGTCTGGGGGAGATCAGTAGTGCGGGCAGCCTCGAGTATTCTCGAGGAGTCCGGGGGAGATCAGTAGTGCGGGCAGCCTCGAGTATTCTCTGGACGAGCTGGGATTTGGACAACTCCAGGGAGGGTTCGCAGCCCCACCCTTTCACTCCTACGTGGAAGTAAGGGATTTTTGGCCACTGGATCTCGAAGCGTTTTACCCCTATCAGCAGAATCTGGCTCTTGCTTCGTGGGATCATTCTGTGTCAGATTTGGTGTGAAAGAAATGACACTGCGTTTAACGACACCAAAGTGGACTAGCCAGAAACAGAGAGCTAAAGTCTGGCTTGGGCTTATTGACTACGGATGTGTTGCTTGGTCTAAGGTTCAGGCTAGGAACAACTTGGCGCCAGAGAAGAACTCGAAGTTCTCTAAGCGTTTCAAGAATCTATGGTGCTGCAACGAGGTCTTGGCTTCGTGGGTGGACGAGAGGCCAAGGTGGAATCTGTTGCCTTGCTCTTTTAGGTCTTACACTAGGTCTAACCCCCCCACTAACACCTAATGTTGGTTCGGGTGCTTAACCAGCCTCGCCGGACCTGGTGGGGTCTGCCCGGATCTTTTTGTTCTCCCCCGTTCCTTGCAGTAAAGGTTCTCTATACTTGTGTCAAAAAAAAACAAAAAAATCTCCACGGCCATTGCAGTAAAGGCTTCCTTTATTTGTATCAAATTTTTTTTAAAAAAAAATCTCCATGGCATGTCGGGAGATTCCCGTTAGAAGCAAGGACGGTGAACTTTGCCTTTGCATGGAGGGAGGGGACGTCGGGGGAGTGGACAAGGGAGCAGACGTCGGAGTTGAGGACGTCGCGGGACGTCGGGGTAAACAGTACATGCAACCCCGACTGCCGTGATCAACAGGACGCCAACTGACTCAACGACGTCATGTGGAAATTCTACATTTTTAATCTATTTTCTTCATCACAGGTGAGCCCCCACTTTCGGTTTGCTTTTTACCATCACATACAAAATATGTGCTTTTTGAACTTCAACTGTTGAAAATTATTGACAGCAGGCAATGAGGGAGAGGCATGATGGCAATGAGGCGCGCCCGAGAGCGGTTGCGGCGGAGCAACTACGCGAGTCACAGAGTCACAGACACGATTAAGTGAAACCTCAAGTCGTGCTCAATTCAACGTCTGCTACGATTCACAAACATAAAACTATTGGATTGGATCGCCTTACGTAAGGTAGAGCAATTTAGGGCAGATCAGGATAGACATGACAGAAGTAGTGAGAGATACCATTTAATTGCTTAGGGTTAGGGTTTGAGACAAATTTTTTTGCTACAGACGGCAGAGGAAACTCTAGAGGTACTAAGGATCGTATGCAGGTAGTAACGGACGACACACATTTGCGCAACTAACCCAGAATTTGCAACTAACCTAGAATTTACAACTAACCTAGAATCTACAGATCTCACCGAGAGAAGGGCACAGTCTAGAGTCGGAACCTAGAACTAAGAATGGAGGCAGGTGGATGTGCGAACGTAGGCGACATGGCCGAGCTCCCGCCTCCGCCTCGCCCCTCATTTACAGCCGAGGTCACGATCCCATGTGCAACATCGGAGACACCACAACGATCAACTCCGATAAGCTTTGTGGAGGCAATTAAGGCGCACATTGCGCATGCGCCATTCAAACCATCTGCTGCGAAGGAAAGAAGAAAGGCAGAAGCGCTCCTCAAGCATGAGCTTCCAGAACCAGAAGTCGTAGCAGCTTTGGCTCACCTAGGAAGTCACGCCAATCTCAACCCGTCTAAAGCAACGCCTCGTGAGACTCTCCCTGACTTTCTATTCCGTAGTGGGTCAGGATTTCTACTAAGCAAACAAGCTGTACTTTTCACGCTAGATGAGGAGAAAGTGAAGAAGGAAATGGAACATTTCCAGCACAACACCGTGATCGCCTACTTTGTGGGGGGGAAAGTGTGGTGGGATCCTTTCCCAGCCTTGTTATAGTCACTGTCCAGAGATGTGTAAGCGGAATGCGCATTCGGGCGCAACCTTGGTAATGGCTTCTTTCAGATCGTGACCAAAGACGTGAGTGCCACTCAACAGCTGTTCATGCTCACACCGCATGTTTCGCGGTGGGGGACATGTATATTGCAACCGTGGGTTGCAGGATTCGACCCTAGCGCCCCAGTTAAAGCCCAGATGCCGGTTTGGATAACCATCACGGCCGTGCCAGACGAGATCCGCAGTAGCATACAAGACATAGCCAGGTGTATCGGGCGAGTAGTTGGAAAGTACAAAGGCAACAGGTATTCGGCTGATTTGAAGTTTTGTGTCAATATAAACACAGCTAATCCGTTTAGTATGAGCATCAACGTTACGAATCCTGTATCGGGAGAGATGGTGGCACTAATTGTTGACTACAACAATCTACCAATCCGTTGCAGGCACTGCATGTCCACGACACATCTAGTAAAGGAATGTCGTGCGTTTCAGAATCCTCAGGCCAGATACCAGACGAGACAACAGGGATTAGGAGCGGCACATTCGAACATGAGGCGCTCTGGGGGAAAGGCGCTGAGCAAACAACAAGAACCGTCACCGAAAGGGGGATAGAACACGGCAGCAAGGGAAAGGGCGCTGACTCCCGAACGAGTGCTGCAAGGAGTAGGAGAGAATGATTAGCAACCGATCCAAAAACAATTGCCAACATGCCAACACCCAAGAAAAGAACTGCCAACACACTTAGTTGACTCTCTGAAAGATACAGATACGGTCGACTCGGATGTTGTAGGAACGCTGGAGGATGGTCAAGCGCGAGGCGCGTCGATTTCCAAGGGCTGGGAAAGCGTCCAGGTGAGAGAATTGCGACGGAGTCTAGAAGATCACATGACGGCAGCAGGTGTGGAAAGAAAAAAGAAGAAGGGGAAAAACAAAAAGACATAGTCGAATACGAGAGCAAGACTCGAGGTCACTGGACCGCAGAGACAGGTGCATCAGGCAAAAGTGAGAGAACTCGAAGGAGCAACGCAGGAGGAAGAATTGGATATGGCATCATTAGCGGACTTGGGAGCTCAGGTGTTGAGACTAAGCCGCGCGAGCGCAGCGGCGGCGGCGTACACAATAGATAGATTCTCCTCGCTGGACGGTGATATTGGCCCAATCTCAACAAACCAGCGAGTACAAAGACATGGTGCACGGTTGACAGAGTCATAGGAACAAGAAGCAGCACCGGGCAAGGAGACGCGTAATTCGACAGAATGGAGGGAATGAGAAAACTCCAGACTAACGGGGAGAGAGTCTGACAGTCTCAGCCTTGGACCAATCGAAGAACAAGGAATGCAGGAATTTTTGGGAGGGCCTAACAAGAAGAGCCGCGTGCCTACACCTTCCATCATAGGAGCGATATACAGACAATCAGGGTTGTCTACATAGACGGACAGGGGCCCAAAGACAGCGGACGGACGGACAGTAGGACGGACGGACAGGACGGACAGCACTTTTTGGCGGACAGTTGCGTGTAAAAAAAAATTACG